>WFKH01003881.1:3030969-3044649 GCA_016163765.1 Magallana hongkongensis | reverse complement strand
TCTCTCTCTCTCTCTCTCTCTCTCTCTCTCTCTCTCTCTCTCTCTCTGTATGATTATTACTTACCGGTATTTGTAACCTTTCAGACCAAGGCCTATACAAGTGATGTTCAAAGTCTTCGGAGTCAGGTTCTGACCCTCATCTCACAAGTCACCGAGTCCCAGAATAAACTGGAGGCAGCAAATGACGCTCTGGAGAAAAAGAGTGGCCGGTAAGTCAACACTGCCCCCTGGACTATAAAACCTATTGTAATAAGCACATTACTACCCAAAGTCAGGGACACAAAGTAGCATACATTGTATATCAAAAATATATAGTAGGGTTAAAATATTATGCGAAATGCAAATAGAATATTATCTGAAGGTCTGAAGTAAAAATGTATACATGTATTAAGAGATCATATTGATAAATCTAACAGGCTTTAGAATTTTACACTTGTTTAAAGTAAAAACATTAAATTTATAGTAAGTGTAAAGTATTATCTTTAGAATTAGAAATTTTCCAGACAGCTTCAATCTATTAATAGATACGTGATGGTAAAGTTTATGAAAGTTGATAGAAATACCGTATATCAGGTTTTTTCCGCGTCATGTTTTTTCCGCGAATCAGAACCTAGAACAGTATATAAAATTTACGCAAATCAAATTTTCACTATTTCAAAGTCATAGTGAAAATATAATTCATGATTGTTTATACCTGTGAAGTAAGAGTGGAAAAAGTATCTAAATTGTCACTTTTAATAATCAAAAATTCGGACAATGAAACCATTTACACGATTTCCTTAATGTGAAATAATTACCGATAATTATTTTCAGAGATGCAAACAGTCATAGATCAATAGATCATGTACCGTTACTTGTATACTAGCAGCTCAGGTATTATAATTAGACATTGGTTTACGCAAGGAAAGTGACCATTTTAATTAGGTTGTCAATGGATTATTAAATAAACAACGAGGCTTACATACCTGTTATCTGGCGCTTTTCCTCCGATCCCACGATTTCTATCTCTAACTAAACTAACTGAACACAGTTCACCGTACTTTAACTTACCTGTTTACTTTATAAGGAAAGAAAGAACTCTATTACAAGAACAAAACTTTGTATCAAATTTACGCTGATTTTTTTTCCACGATTCGGAAATCGTCGCGAACAAAGCGGAAATTGGATACATGCGGAAAAAACCTGATATACGGTAAATTGACCATTTTGTGTCCAGTACACAGTTAATGATGATAAATTGACCATTTCTGAACACTGACTTTTGGAGCTAGAACACAGTAGTGCAGTGCTATATCTATGTTTTACTGTATTTTGAGTCCTTTGCACAGACTTCAGGAACTAGAACACAGCAGTGCTGTGCAACACGACGAGTTCCAGAGACAGAGGGCCCAAGACGCAGGGCTAGTGGAGACCCTCAGACTGTCCCTAAAAAGTTACGAGGACGCCCTGAACGCTGAGAGGAAGGAGCACCAAAACACCAAGTAATGGAGCACACAATGTGTGAAAAAAATTTTAACAAGACACCATGTACAAGAGAAGAGAGGGGAGGGCTGAGTACAAATACAAGAACAGGCAAAGTGGAGGGGGGAGAGAGGCAGGCTAAGTACGGGGGGAGAGAGGGTGGGTAAAGTACAGAGGAGATAGGAGCTGAGAAAGTGTAATAAACTATCACTAAAACACTTAATACAAAGGAGAGGGGGTGGGCTAAGTGCAGCAGAAAAAAGGAGCACAAAGCATAATGTGGGAAAAATAAATTAAACACCAAGTACAAGGGGGGAGGGGCTAGTGATGTGTAAAAATACATGTAATATGATTGGTAGAATTAGTGTGTGAAAGAAATAAAAAGAGAAATTCTAACAAAGGACTCAAAAGATGGTTTTCTGAAGCATGTGTTTAGTGGAATTAAATGATCAGTGCATTAGAGAAGCAATAGAAATGACTCCAGTCCCAACCTACTAATTCTCCTAATTATTGAATTCTGTCTTCTATTTGTGTTAAGAAAGGTTGTTCAGTATTTCTCCAATTTGAGAATGACTACAGCAAGTCATTATAGCTAGCTTACAAAGTATGTGTACATTTTAGGAAAACATCTGTAGAACTCAGACAGTCATTCAACCAGTTGGTGTCTGACCACAAGAATTTGTCGGAGAAGTACGATAAAGTCCGCATGCAGGAACAGGTAGGAAAACTGATCATCAACATTTACAAATAACAACTCAAGTATGTAATTTTTCTCTCAAAGTCAGTAAAAATTAAACGCTTTTATGATATTCAAATAAGGAAGACTCTTTCCAGTTGAACCACGTTTGATGTAAAATCTAGCTGATGATGTATTTGATCTGTCCATGTACCTATCCTATGATGCACTTTACCTGTACCTGTTTTATGATGTACTTTTTCTGTACCTGTCCAATGTCCTTTTTTACTTGTACAGAGTGGTTGTACGGAAACAGAGAAGCAAAAGTTACTGGACCAGATCGGTCGTCTGACGGCGCAGGTCTACGCCGGAGAGGAGGCCATTAACTACAGAGAGGAGAAACTGAAGAAAGTGGAGGAGGAGAATAAGAAGATTAAGGAGGAACTTAACAACGTGGTACCTGTGCTAAGGGCTCAGGTGAGAATGGAGATATAATGGAACGTTTAGGGTTTTCTGCTCCTCAGGCCTAAAACATCTTATGAGTAAATTTTCCTTTAATAGTTACTTTAATGACTTGTTTTATGCTACTTGAATAATAAAACATCAATATACATTCCGATTTAATAAAATATCATGAGTTCCAAAGTAACTGTAAAAGCTAAAATCTATGAAACGAATAAACTATAAAATTCCCGGAATTTGTAAAAGTTGTCACACTTGCTGAGGATTGGACAATGTTAAGAATGTGTTCATGATCTATGTATAGGTGAGAAGGGGGGGGGGTGGAATGTGAAGAGTGGTTAGGACTTTCGAGTGGGTGACAAGAAGGACAGCCCATTTCTGTTAACATTGAAATGTCTGTCTGGTGGAAACTTAGGAAATTTAATGAAAAAGATAATTTCTGCCATGCATGTGAATAGTTTAGAAAATTTGTTAGTAGAAACATCAGAAATAACATGTATCTTAATTTAAAATGTTTTTATCTTAATATAGATAACTTCATTTGCTTTTACCCAGTGAACACTTTTATGTTCATGCATAGAAGCTTAAAATTTTACAATTTAAATACTTTAATTTACAGTCAGTCTTGGGTTTGATAGTGATATGTAAAAGTCACTACTTTATTAAGAGAAAATGTTTGTTTTTTATTTGAAGGCTGAGGTGTGGAAGTCTGACTTTGACGCAGAGAGAGACTCCAGAGAGCGACTCCACGCTGAGAAGAGCCAGCTAGAGAATGAGTTGAAGCAGCTCCAACTCCGGAATCAGCAGCTGCTGGATGAGATGGAAAACTTCTCCAAGCGGCAGTTCCAGGAGATGCAGCAGCGCCACGCCAACCAGGGCTACCAGCACTCCCTCCAGCAACACCTGAGGGTGGGGCAACAGAACCATGGCAGCCCCTACCAGCCCCCCACCTACCCCACTCAGTCGTACCCCAGCCCCACCACGGGGGCAGGGGTTGTGTATGACAACAGGTCTACTAATATGACCATGGGACAGGTAAGCTTGTACTGGTCAGACAAAATCTTTGGTCATTGTAAATCAGGGCTAACAAGGCACTGGCCTTTTGTGACTGAACTATTAAAGCTGAAAACTGTTCGTAAATAGATACCATCACCCAGGCCAGGTACAGGTATATAAACCCTTCGATTTCATTACACCCATTTGCACACCTGAAACTCGTGGCCGACATGTAGTATTCCTTTCATGGTCTTTGGATTTCATTTCTTATTTTATGTGCATTTTCTGTTTGTAAATAATGCATTGACCTGCTTATATGATGTTAGTATTCTTCTGGCTTGATAAAAGTGCGTAAAATTTGATAATTTCATCGCGACCGAGTAACACGGCGAGGCAAGATGTGCGTCCACACAGGTGAGACAATTTCAGTGAAATACTTTAAACTGCTAAGAGGTCTGCGGCTTATATAGGGGTTGTAGGGATAGCAGTGATAAGTAGATAATTGTAGAGGTGTTGGTGCATTTGATAGCGTCGACCGATTTGGACACGGTAGCGCCGGGTTCGAGTCTGGTCTGTCGCTATCGCGGTAACATTGCAACCTTGGGCAAGTCACTTTACTCTACTAGTGCAGTCCCTCCACCCAGGGGTTAAAATGGGTACCTGGCACATGAGGCAAGCTGGCTATGTGAATGAATAGCATTAAGGCCGTAATTTGGCAGCTCTGCTTGTATGCTCCCTAGGGAGTTGAGGATGCTATGGATTGTACGGGTCTCGCCAGGGGGTAATATGTAGAAGTCGTACGAGGCAATTCACTTTGCGAGCAAGACTATAAACCCCTACCTTTACCTTTTTACCTTTTGATAAAAGAGAAATATGGCGGAGAGTGTTTATTTACAAGCAGTGTTCACCTTTAAGCACAACAAATCAGTGATTATTTTATAAGAATTGAAAGCAAAAAAATACAATTTTTTGTTCGTATAAATTAATTGGAGCCATTTTTAGCTCACCGAGACGAAGTCGGGGGGAGCTTATGCTATACCCCCGGCGTCGGCGTCGGCGTCCGGACCTGGTTAAAGTTTTTGTTGCAGGTCCTGTATCTAAGTTATTACTAGTCCTATCTTCACCAAACTTGCATGGATGATGCATCTGGACCTACTTATGGACTTGAAAGACTTGGATGCTGAATCTGGGTCATGAGTTTCAGATGCTGGAGGAGGTTAAGGTTTTTGGAGCAGGTTAAAGTTTTTGGTGCAGGTGCCCTTTGATAGCAATTTCTAAGTTATTACTGGTCCTAAGTTCACCAAACTTGCATGGATGGTGTGTCTTATGATACTGATGCACCAGACAGGCTTGAATGCTGAATCTGAGCCATAGGTTTCGGATGCTGGAGGAGGTTAAGGTTTTTGGAGCAGGTGCCCTCTGATGATTATATCTTAGTTATTACTAGTCCTAACTTCACCAAACTTGCATGGATGGTGCGTCTTATGATACTGATGCACATGACAGGCATGAATGCTGAATCTGAGCCATAGGTTTCGGATGCTGAAGGAGGTAAGGGTTTTTGGAGTAGGTGCCCTCTGATGATTATATCTTAGTTATTACTGGTCCTATCTTCACCAAACTTGGATGGTGCATCTTATGATACTGATGCACCTGATGCTGAATCTGAGCCATTGGTTTCGGATGCTGAATGAGGTTAAGTTTTTTGGAACAGGTCACATGTTTAATAGATAATAGTACTATTTCAAACTTGCATAGTTGATTTAACTTTGATATAAATGAATCGCAGAGGTAGCTTCAGATGCAGAGCCTGATCTCCATTATCAAGGATGCTAAAAAATATATCTTAGTTATTACTGGTCCTAACTTCACCAAACTTGCATGGATGGTGCGTCTTATGATACTGATGTACCTGACAGGCATTGATGCTGAATCTGAGCCATAGGTTTTGGATGCTGGAGGAGGTTAAGGTTTTTAGAGCTGGTTAAAGTTTTTGGAGCAGGTGCCCTCTGATGATTATATCTTAGTTATTATTGGTCCTAACTTCACAAAACTTGCATGGATGATGTATCTGATGATACTGATGCACCTGACAGGCTTGAATGCTGAATCTGAGCTATAGGTTTCAGATGCTGGATGAGGTTTAATTTTTTGGAACAGGTCACATGTTTTATAGATATTAGTACTATTTCAAACTTGCACAGTTGATTTAACTATAATATAAATGAATCGCAGAGGTAGCTTCAGATGCAGAGCCTGATCTTCATTATCAAGGATGCTAAAAAAATCTCCTACCTCACTTAAACCTGCTTGAGAGATGTGTTTGTTGTTAAATAATATAACATGATTCCTATGATATAGTATTACATGTATATGATATGATACAGTATTATTTTATATGATACAATATTATATCATATTGTAAAAAGTTATATGATACGATATGATATTGTATCAAGTTTTTTGTACATTATGATATGATATTGTGTCATGTAATTGTTATGTATAGTGTTGTGTATTATGATACAATATTGTATAATATGATACTGTATTATATATTTAATATTTTATCACATGATATTGTTTCATATGATATTGCAATATGTAATATTGTATCATATGATAGGATATTGTATAATATATAATATCGTATAATATGATATTGTATAATATGATATTTTGTTTATATAATATATTATTATATCACATGAATTGTATTATATGATAATGTAATATATAATATTGTATTATATGATACGATATTGTATAATATGATATTGTATTTTATTATATACTTGGTATAAAATACAGGGTTTTTGCATCCCTGATATGAACAGTGGGACGCGCCTTTATCACACCCCCCGTATCATCACCCTTTATTTCACCCTTTATCACACCCTTTATTACACCTTTCCGGAACACCTTTGTACTTTTTATTCGGATTACCTCGGATCTTATTCTCTTTTTCTGTGCATATCTGAAGTCGGAACTATGACGTCATGATCTAAACATTTTTAGTATAGATGACGTCACAATACATTTGAACGTCGAAAATATGCGGTTTGAAGATAAATGCTTGTTAGTTTTTTCGACATGAAAATGAAAACTAGCTTTCTAAATTCAAATATATAATAAAAACAACAATACATGTCAAAATCTGTATCACATCCCATATCAACCCTCGACCAATATCAGCCCTCTGGCCTTCGGCCCTCGGGCTGATATTGGAGTCTCGGGTTGATATGGGATGTGATACAGATTTTGCCATGTATTATTCTCTATGTATTATAATACTATATTGTATCATATATTGTATAATGATATTGTATTATGTGATCAAATACAATAATGTATGACACAATACAATGTCATATCATATGTTACAATATTATATTGCATAATTATTTATTACAGTATTATATTGTATTATATGATACTATATTGTAAGTATCATAGGATGCAATATCGTATTATATATTATTGTATTGATAAACATTGTATCTTATAATACCGTATGAAATGAGCATATGATTTTCATACAATTTTTTTAACATATGATATACGATATTGTGTCAAAACAGTTTCCATGAATATCCAAGATCATTAACTATGATTTTCATATCATATGATAAAGGTGGTCTCATAAAGGTGATGCCTCATAAAGGTGATGTCTCGTCTCGGTGAGCTTTGTAATCTGTGATTACCTATGTTTTTTTTAGATGTTCATTGCATGTAATTTCATGGATTAGTATGTTTTCAATATTGAATAAAGTTTTCAATGTCAGTTGATGAGGGGTACATGTACCCCTTAAAATTAAGCCACTATGAATTAATTGATTCAACATTATTGATTTTGTATTTATATTGACCTACGATTAAAAAATCAATTATTTTAATCTCCCACTGATCAATTTTTTTGATTGATCTTTCAGTCTCACAGTGGATCTCAGGAGGGGGAGGAGCTCCAGCAGTTTGAGTGTCCAAAGTGTAACCAGACATGTCCAGACATGGACACTCTCCAGATCCACGTGCTGGACTGTATTGACCAGGACATGACCTGACCTACTGACCTGTGAACTGCTGACCTGTGACTTACTGATCTATGACCTATTGACTTATGACTTACTTACTTAATTGTGAACCATCAACATGCTTAGAGGTTCCATTCCTGAAGATGAAGTGATGGTCTCTGTATTGAATCAAACATTGCTAGGGTAATGTTACAGGGGTTGGTACTTGTATTGGTGGATGTGCATTAATTATGTGTCATTGTTAAACATAAGTATTTGTTATTTTTAATGAAATAGAGTCAAGTATAAAAACACAAATTTTAAACTCAGTTCCAAAACATGCTTTTAATGTAGTTTATCTTTTTTCTGATTTATTGATTCAAAATTTTAGTTCTTAAGGTATTATAATAACAGTTTTTTGTTCCTTTGAATTGTTTATTTATTATTTGTTCTTACAGTCTTTCAAACTGTTGATTTTACAATATAGAATATACAATGTGATTTTGTCAATAAACGATGTAAGCTTATAATGTTGGTTTGACTTTCTTAATCCTCCAAGTTTATACTAAATAAAAATTGGCCACATTTTTTCATCATTCTGATATGATTCTTTTTATTAATTGAGGCATCATATCAGAAGTTAAATAAAGTTACCATAATGGAGTCATATCTTTCTAATATTAGAATCATATGATACGAGCATATCAGAATCATATGTGGCAAAATTCCCTATGGAACCAACATTGAAGGTCAGAAGTAGGTCGGTCTCTCTATCTCATCACCTTGAAATTCAAATCTTGAATTTCATCAGTGTTATTAACAGTGTTCCAGGTTTTTTATACTTCTATGTGACCTTCCATAAGATTTCAAAACAACAGTATGTTGAAAAATACTTTTCTCAGGTGTGTGTAACTCATCTGCAAATAACGTGTCTGATGGTTTCTAATATTTTTTAAATTCAATAACATGTATCTAGAATGTGCCAGAGTCTCGGAAAATTCACAAATCAAACGAAAGGAGAATGAAGGGTATTTTGCAACTAAAACACTAAGAGTTTCGAAATTTAGGTGACAAAAATAATGGTTCCTCATCCAAGCATATCCAGCCAGCGACTAAAACGCCAAAAAAGTACTACATGTATAAGTTAATAACGCAACAGCAATGTTCTTTTGACAGTGACTAAAACGCCACAATAAGTTTCGGTAATTACCACTGATTACCCAGTGACTAGAACGCCAAATAGGAAGTTGACAGACTTCTGGCTAGGATGGCAAAAGTGTTCTTTTCTTTCGTGAAACTTCAACATGAAGCCGGCTCGTCTGGTCCAAACACATTCCTAAGCGGCATCGCCATCCTCTCCCACGGCCTGGGTCTTCTTGAACAAAATATATTCATGCAAAAGTATAATGGTAAATTTAATAAATATTTTTATTTAGATAAACTCGACAAGTAGCGTGACACCAATGTTGGTGACCCTGTTCCGATTTAGAAGACCCAGACTGTTGCAAAAAATGGTGAAGTCGTGAAATGTGTTTTGACCAGGCGATACACTTCTTCGTGTTGATTGAAGTTTGAGGGGTGACAAAGGAATCTGCACTTCCCATCCTAATCGTCTGTCACCTTCTGTCTGTGTCAACTTGTGGCGTTTTAGTCACAAGCTAGAAAACCTTGTAGTGGCGTGATAGTCACAGACTATGGAACTTCATTTCGTCCGAGCTTTAATATGTAACAGTACAGTATTTATTAAAACATTTGTAGGGTTTTAGTCACACGACTGCCACACATCGTCCGTCTTTGAGACCTTTTAGTCACTTATAACTTCGCTGATGACTAATGTTATGTTTTTATTGATTTTTTTTCAGGTTTCGTAAAATTGTCGCGAAAATTAAAAAAGTTTGCTCAATTCTAATAAAAAAAACTAAATCATATTCTTAGAAAATAAATTATACTAACACAAGATAAGTATCTTTCAGTACTTTGAAATCGATTCAAGAGACTTTTTAAAAAATCAAATAAATGTCAGAAAGCAATTGATATCATTTTTTTAATAAAATGTTTCATTTATTAGAAACATATAACAGTCATGTAAAAAATAAGAATGCGCCTCTTCTATATTAAAATAAACCTCGTGATCATCACACCAGGTAAGAAGACCAGGAAGTAAAATACAACAGTAAGTTGGATTGTGGGCGTACTTCAGGTTGTTTATGAACTAATAGCTAATGTTTAAGAGACGAATTAATTATGAAACAAGTGTTTGTTGATTTTTTCAAATAAATATTTGAATATTATTTCAAAATTTACAAACAAAAATGTTTAAGATCTATACAGCATTCTCAGGAACTTAAACTGCTGAACGAGTACGTACTTGTATTATGTTTCTCATCATTTCACATTATCTAAAAAGTTTTTTGGTTTCATCAATGTTGTTTGAATACCGTTTTCGTGGATTTCGTTATTGACTTGATCTACTAAACTTGATGTTCACGGAAGGGCAATATCTCTATGTGGACATTGTATTGTTGGGTTATTGTCCACGTATTTACGTATCCTTGAAAACTTCGATTTTCAGTCAATGTATAAATATTGTTGCCCCCAAATATTACTGAAAACGCGGTGATTAATCAATTATTTATATGACTAATTTGTTATAATCTTTATATCTTTATCTTTATAGAATCCTCTTAAATATTAGCAGCAGCAGCAGGCCATAGATCACCACCACAATGCTTAGAATGTCTAAGATTTATTAGAAAATCAATCAGGCGTCTGACAATGAACTCTGATTACAACCTCCAGGATGTGTTACGGTGTCAACTTTGTGAGACTCCTGTCCCCCATATGTACTGTGACATTTGTAAATTAAATTTGTGTAAACCCTGTGTTGGGGAGCATCTCTCGGATGAATCTACAGAACACAAAGTAGTTCCATTTAGGAAGCGGGGATCTACTCTTTGCTGTACAGAACATCCAACGAAGTTATGCGAACTACACTGTGAGCAGTGTGACATTCCTATTTGTGTGCAGTGTGTATCCTCTGGTGAACATCTAGGACACAAACAGAGTGAGATTTTGAAATGCAAAGAAAGTCTGAACGAAGCTTTACAGAAAGATTTAAAGGAACTAGAAAAGTTGTTTTATCCAAAACACCAAGAGATTGCATCCAACATCTCGGTTCAGAAAGCTGCTGTAAGAGAAAACTGCAAACTATTGAAAACAACTCTGGACAAACAGGGAGAAAATTTGCACAGAGAAATAGACAACGCCATCAGGAAACTCAAGACCGAAGTTAATGAAATGGAATCAAAACACCTGGTTGACCTTGATAAACAGGAAGATGAAATTAAACGCAGTCTTTCTGAAATAAAACAAATCATTGCCGATGGGAAAAAAATACTAAATTCCAATGATGTTAGACGTGTCTCTTCGTACAAATCCAGTATTGCTAAATATCGATGGGTGCCTCCTAAAATTACAGTTCCTTTACCAAGTTTAACCCCACAAAATATCAACAAGAAACAGATTTATCAGATGTTTGGTTCTCTGTCGTCAGTATCTATCCCACCAGAAACATATGGCTACATATCGGATTTTCTCAAAACTTTGACCTCTCCCTGGAATAAAACACAATTGAAAGACAAGGAAGACATGGGGATGATATCTGTCGGTACTAGTAGCCCCTACGTATCTCAGTCTTACCCTGCCTATGTCAAAAGAAATCCAAATAAGGCCTTAAAACTGGGAAGTCTGATTGCTCAGATTCAAGGTTTGCTTATAAACAGGGTCAAAAGTTGTTTCGGTTGAGCTTTGTTTAACTTCTATGCAAGTTTTTTTTTTAAGCGAAATCAATAAATCACTCAATGTAAATATTGGTTTAATTACAGATAAAACGGAACGATTTATTTCAATAGCTAACAAGCTAAAGAGAATTTGTTTTTTGTTTTTATATAAAATCTTAAACAACTAATTTTATATATTTTACATTATTATATATTTTTTAAATCACCTGACTTTTAATGGTTATTTTAACTTTTAATAATCAATATTTAGCCTTTATTTTAATTGATTTTAATAGTTTCACATATCTAAATAAGTTACCATTTTTTCATCATTATAATTATTTGTCATTTTTTATAATATTGATACATTTAATCGGTATTTAATAAATTTGATTTAATTTTGCAGTACAACACAAGTCTCAAGAAGATGAGATTCAGCAGTATGGGTGTCCGAAATGTGACCAGACATATTCGGACTTTGACACCCTCCAGATCCATGTGTTGGACTGTATTGACCAGGACATGTAATGACAGGGTTTAATTTACCCTTTTTATTCCCGAGTGACAAAATTGTTGAAACAATGTTCTTTTATCAGTAACTGAAACGTCATAACAATGTGCCCTACTCTATAACCAATGCGTAACACGAGTCCTCTAGTCAGAAACTAAAATAAAACAAAAATAATTTCCAGCTGATATATACAATTTTCTCTTGTCCCCACATTAATTGAAATGTAACAAAAAAATTCTCCAGTCGGTTATATATCTATACTTATAATAAGTGAAGACATTTTGCCAATAAACTACAAAATGCCTGCACCAGAGTAACTGCTTACACATTTGGAATTTCAACACGTGTGAGATGATGTCTGTAAGCAATAATTGAATTTTACCTTATAAGTAATTACAAATGTATTGTGAAATTAATTAAAAACCTTCTTTCATTTTCGATAAACCAGCCCGAAATAGCAAAAATGAGAGCAAGGTGTTGGACACACCTTGGCGGATCCATGTTCAGTGAAAGTTGACATCAAAATATATACTTGCAATGAAATAATATTCGTTAATAGTGAATATATTTACAGGGAACTTATTTAGAGTATACAAAGAAATTAAGATTTGACAAATGTTGAATAAATGAAATGAGTCAAATTGAATTCGTTTCTTGAATGCGCGATTTTAGTTTTGATGGAAAGAACTTTCCAGAACGGGGGCGAGTTCATTATGAATCGGGCAGATACTTTGGATCGTACAACTTTGGTTTCATTTTCTCACCAGATGCAGAAACTGATTTTTCAAAACTTTCAAACATCTGTCAAACTAGATCATGTAATCAGATTTTAATTTTTACCTCCGCAAAATAGTTCTCCCAGTAACTTTGAAATAAAAATGAATAAAAGTATTAAAGATTTGAATTGAATTACATATAATCATATTTATAGATAAAAGAAGTAAATACATCGTTTTTAAATATATTTTGTCCATCGTTTCAGTTTGTACAAGAATCTTGTACATCGGGCGTTGACAGAGATGTAAGCAAAGCTTGGATGCTTTGGTTTATGGAGGATGTGCTGCCATCTTGTACATTTGAGAATCAAAATGTAAACATTTCTTGAACTGGCTTGTTTGTGAAAATATTTCCAGTTGCAATAATAAACTGCATATGGAACAAAAAGTCCAAAGCCAAAAAAGTTCGAAATTTTTCCATGCAGCTGCAATAAAAAGAATTTAGGCCACATGCATGTATAATAAATTTCAGTTTAGATTTTTATCCCTGCCCGCTCCTCTAAATATCCAGTCAGTTGCTTTTTTATTCCAATTTCAATAAATACTGTAGGTTGAGAAAAACAATTGAGAATAAATTCGGACACAGTACATGAATATACAAACAAGAGTCCCATGGGCCACATCGCTTATCTGAGCAACAATAGACATAATAAAATCAGCTTTATGGAGTCATATACAAAATATCTGAACAATGTCGTATAATAGTACCTGTATAAAAAAATTCCCCTGCATATTCTTATGTTTATCACTGAGCCCCTTTGTAATAGGATGATTTTACAGTCATATCACATATTGAGCATCGCAGTTCTCGAGAAGATGATCAGACTTAAACAACTGTTTATATATGGATTATAAACCTATATCAAACTTTGAACCCAATAAGTGTCCAGGGGCCAGAGTCTAAACAATTTTAAAGAATCGGCAATATGTCAAAATGCTTGCATATAAGTAAAACCATATACAAAAACATTTGAGTTTTTGTGAATAATTTAAATGTTTTCCTTTGTAA
>WFKH01003881.1:2966315-3023993 GCA_016163765.1 Magallana hongkongensis | reverse complement strand
TCTCTCTCTCTCTCTCTCTCTCTCTCTCTCTCTCTCTCTCTCTCTCTATCTATCTCGATCTCGATCTTATATACATTATAAAACCCACATTTTATGAGGGATTGAGCGATAAAGACTTAAGATGTTTTGAGGGGGAAAAGAAGATATGTTGTCTTTTAGCCTATGGAATGTGGGTCCGACTTCTTTTCGTTTTTCTTTTAATTTCGATAATGAAAAGTTTCCTTCTGTTGTATTTGAATTTTTCAAAATAGATTGATATATTCGCCATTTTTTATGTTCATAGCATTCACACTAGCAGTCGCTTACTAATGCATCACCATGAGTATTGTTGCACCTTTTACGCCTCTCTCCATAAATCTAGCCAGCAATGTTAATTGTTTTACATATAAATACAACAACGGACAGAAAGCTATATGCTAAATCTCTGAGCTCCCGTAAAACACGACCCTTCTTACTTGTCACATAGTCATGCATCATAATTGTCATATCCCTGCCCCAGGCAGATTTGCGGTTCCCGCACGATATAGATAGGTAAATGGTAAAACGCTTGTTTTTGTGAGTGTGCGACAAACAGACAGTGTGCGAATTTTCTCTTGGAGTTATCTGTGAACCAATTTCGGATTCATCTCGGAGTTTTCTGTACCAATTTTCGTGGATTTAGTGGACGTATATTCATCGGTGATATTAACTTAGATTTCGATATTGGACAACTCCGACAGAGAGGAAATAAACCATAAAAGCCTAGCAGAATATATGTAGTATGTAAGTACAATATACAATGTAAAAACAGACTGAAATGTGATAGAAAACAAAGAAATAGTTCCATTGTTGAAAAATATATGATTTAAATTAATGTTACATTATACAAGTTAAGAATAATTTTTTTGAAAAGATGAGATGAACGTTTCGAAATTTAAAATGTTAATCTATAACTATATAACTATATCTGGACAAAAGTTACAACCATACGATTATGATATTTGATAGTTTATTTGTTTGATACAACATCAATAGTAAAGGTCAGAGCGGATTTCCCTGTCACATGCCAGAGTTCACAAATAATGTATCTCACCATTATACCAAAATACATATAAAGAGGAAGAATTTATATATTTCTTGAGATTTTGAGATAATTTATTATACTTTATTACATAATACACGTTTTTACGAAGGGACATCAGTGTTTCAATAAATTTGTGACGTAATTCCTGTTAATTTACATTCGTTAATTAGCGGTAGACTGACTACTTCCTCCCGTTGACGTGACACGGTAATGTAATCATTAGTCTGTTAGCGCAGCGCCAGAGGTAACGGAGAAATGCATTAAATACACAGCTTTTGTACTTCAAAATGGCCGATTGGGCATGTGTAATTATCTTTACACAATAAAACAGTCTGCGATATTGCACGAGAAATTATAATGTCTATTTGTTCATACAGGTATGCTTAAATCACATTCTTTGTTACTATACATGTAAATACACCGCGAAAGTAGTAATTAGTATATCATATTGTAATATTTGAGTTTGCTTCGTGGATTTTGAATACTAAATTAATATAACAAACGGACAACAATGTATGATTTGTATTTACATTCATCTAATATTTTTGTTGATAAAACCACGACAGAGGTTTAATTTACCTTTGTTACAGCTTTATTGTAAATCTTATTTTTAAAGGTTTCTTAAAGATATAATCACATATAATCACATATATTGTCAAGAATGTAATATAAGGATGCTAGCTGGTCAACAAATCACCCATCAGATCTACCAATAATTTTAAGACATGATTTGTTTAGTAATAACAATTATTTGGTAATAAAAAAAAAAAGTCCATACATTTGCCTTTTAAATTTTGGCATTTTCCTATATTTTTTTTATAGAGCTCTTATCCTAAAGATCAATACAGTCTAAAAATGGTCACAACCATCGATTCCTCTTAATGGAAGAAAAGAACAACAAATATTTTTACTTTTTTATTCTTGTTTATATAATTATCATTTCCATGCCCAACGATAAAGTCTAAACAACAAAGCACAATGCTGTACTGTTATTCTCTAGCGACATTGATATGAAATGAATGTCAAGATGGGTACCAATTAAACTGAAAGACAACCGCGGAAAAAGCAATAGCATCTTAAAACAGAGGCCAATTGTTCTTTTAAATATGATTTGATAAGGAACTAGAATGTGGAGGAGAGATTAATGAAGGTTGTAAAACTCGTCAAACTATAGGGCTAGAAAGCCACTTGTCACAAAGGTAGTGTCGTTTCCAAACCACTTTTTTAAAATCACTTTCAAACAAAAAAGTTCACAAAATCAGTATTGTAGTTTTTTAAAAATAATTCCGTCTTTTTGTGAACCGAATCACCCCTTAGAAAATGTCAGATAGCATAAACCTTAAAACGATTTTTTGTCTATTTCTCTGTGAACCAAAGCGCTTTGTAAAACTGAATTTTGTGCATGTCACCTACATGTAACACTGACCCCATTTAAAGAATTTGGTCTTTTTTGTGAACCCAAGCGCCTTTTGTTCACTGTGATGTCAACTAATACTGACCACAAAAACAATCTACTTGTCCTGGAAGTTTTATATGAATAACGAGATAAGGATTATTGTGTTTTACGACGAAAACATAATTAAGGTTAAACAAATCATAAATAACATAGAATATGATATTTAAAGATTTGAATCAAGAAAGTTGGGCTTTTGACAAAATATAAAATTACTTTTAACACTGGAAACTTAAGTTGAAAGTTATGTAATTGCTTCTATATATACCGAGACAGCACAGAAGACAAGAACATGCAAATAAAATCTAATTTGGATTAAAACAATAAAAACACGACGGAAACAGTATTCTACTTGACGTGTAGATTTGATTTGTTGGATAGTTGATGCATACATTTAATTACTTTAACTGCACTTATACGCATTGAATGTACTGTTCTTACTTTGTTCTTTATGAACAATGCTTTATACAGTATACATGTACATGTACATGCCATATTTATTTATTTCTGAAGCAGTCAGGCACAGGTAGATTAATAATGTATGGCCAGAATTGTCTTCACATAAGCACTTTTTATCTCTCTCTCTCTCTCCCTCTCTCTCTCTTTCTCTCAATATCTCTCTCTCTCTCTCTCTCTCTCTCTCTCTCTCTGCTCTGCTCTGCTCTGGTCATTAAACCAATCACAAGGACTATATCGCCCCGCGCTCTCAGCCCGCCACAATAAAGTCGTAAACCTCTCCCCCCGGGTCCGCGTCTGGACCCTTTCATTGACAGCTGTCAATCTCCCGCCTGTCTTACTGCATGTCTCTGTTCTGATGCCTCCTTAGAAAAGAACATCTCAGCAGTATTTATCCGCCTTCTTCTTAATATGGCATGTGCATACGACATTTTTCGTCAAAGACTCAAAAATGAATGGTGTGCATTTTCTAAATTGATCTAAGAGGAATTTACATTAAATTGTTTCACATGTAAATTAGTTTTTTGGATAACGTTATGTTCATACGTTTTTTTAATTATTATATCAGATATGTAACGTCATGATGATACTTTCTGATAATAATCAATTCTTAGAAGTTCCTGGTTAAAGGTAAATCACACGCATGGCATACACATTAACTTTTATTCCGTACTTTCATAATATAGTAAAAATTTTCCGCGTTTTCGCTTGCCTTTAATTTTCAAGATACACATAAAGAAGCCTAGAGTTTGTGGGTTGGATTGGGATGAGGCAGGGGTCCGGGAAAAAACCCGACTTATTCTGTAGAAATTCGTTGATAATTTGGAATTGTAGTTGGTGTCAAAATGTTTATCTGATGATATTGAAAACGACAGATCCGTGGAACTAAAGCAATTAATCACAACAACATGTATGCTTATGCTTATACATATTGATTAATCCATCTCAATTTATACAAAGGGAACCTTAATTATATCTCTGTAATCCTGAAGACCTAGGTATACCTAACAAGGCGAGGCAGGTCTTGCTGTGATGTATATGCTCTGTGACAGATTCCGATGAATCAACTCCCTGTAATTGAAATACAGGCAACTATTTCATCAGTCTTATCCAAAAGAACAGCTGGGAAAATTTATAAACTTGAAGATAGATCAACAATTAACGGAGTTCATTAACAATTAACACCCTATCAAAATTTAAGGTTATGTTGTTTACACGGTATAGTTTTTCATTTCTTTTTCTTTTATCAACACAATTCTGCTAAGACATCCTTTTTTTATCTAACCCTATAGTATGTTTTGGTGTCAATATTGATGTATGTTATCATCATATTGCAATAACAAAATCTGCAGAAAGCTGAAAAAAATGCACCCAATAAAAAAGAACAACAGACCATGGATAGCACAGAAGAGAGCTATTGATAAACATTGAGATCTAGAATCTGAAATGTGTTTTGATGAACTTATAAACAACCCCCTGTTATTGGTAAAGTATTGTGTACGGACTATTTTTCTCCCATGAATTATTCCGCCGGACAGCTGTGCGGTTTCTGGGGACCCCACTGATTACCCTTGGTTAGCGGTCCTCTGACGCAAGTCCCTGCTTGATATACACCGAGCAACACACATGAATGCTAATCACCCTTCTCTAGCTGTAATATTCTACAACGTTGTGGTACGTGAAATCCATTTTCATAAGATCTGCATATTTTATGGCACAAGGTTTTTCGACATATGGCACAATCAAGTTCAATCGGTGAAAAGAGTAAATCATACGAATTAATAAATGTTTACTTTTTTTCTTGATAATGTCAGACAACGTTAAAAATATTCATATTTTCTCGACAAAACAACAATTTATTATAGTTTTTAAATCTTGTAAACAAAATACTAAGTTTTATTCATACTCTGGTCCAAAGGAAAATGCTTCATTAATCAATTGACTGATTAATTCATTTAGAGATAGGGATTGACGAATATCCAGTCATTTTATGAGTGTTGCATTGTACTGTCGATGGAGTATGATATAATGGCAGTTTTAATGCAAATTTCATCGTCACACGTCTTCTTTACAACCACGACAGATTTTTGTCAACCAACAACAAAAAAATAAATGAAACGCAGGGCAGTTTTGTTTGTTCGTTTCTTTGCTTGTTTGTTTTTGGGTGGGTTTTTTTTTTGGAGGGGGGTTGGAGGGGGGGGGTCCTGATGCCAAGGTGGCATATTTCTATCCGACTTAGGTGATATTAGGTCATATTTTAGTATGTTATTTAATTTGACCATATTGTTTAAATATCTGATACAATTTCTGTCATTGATGTTACGTTTATCAGGTGAGATATGAACCTTAATAATATCTTCAGAGAAAATACTTAATCGCATAGAACAAAAATTAATTTTGGATATCGAGAATTTCTATGCAATTCCGATATAATTTAAACAAAAATCCTTTCTTAAATCCAGTAGTGAACAATTTCTTTTAGAAAAACTTTTTGTATGATTCTACTAATAAAATTATCCGACATCTTGGTCATTTATATATTATATTAATATTTTCTCCATGGTATATATTTATATCATAAGTAATCTCAAGTTATTTGACTGATGAACAGAACAAAGCTCCATCCCAGCTGAATGTCTATATAAAGTGGTTCTTTAAGTAAAAAGTCCGCAATTGTATTCTTCTAGTATGGTCCAATTAAAAAAACTTGTCAAAATATATCTTAATTAAAATTATACTAAAAGTACTCCGGTCTTAAACTGAAATATATGGACCAAACTAAACTTTCTTAGTAAATATTTTCTTCAGCAATCCATTTGTTTTAAATACATAAACTTAGAGCAGCCTCAGTCAAAGAGGTTCGACCAAAGGTTAACTAAAACATCTGCAGTTCAATCTCTCAAGGTCTTGGTATGGCTAAAGGAAAACAGATGAAATGATTGTGTACACCAGTCAGAGAGCCAATTTCTTTGATTCCAAAAAAATCTATTCTTTATTTCCTCCGCAATAACGGCGCATCTCCTTTTACAAAGCAACTGCCAAGACATATAACTGACGTTTAAACAGTTATTGTTATGTATCGCTCTAGACTCCGTCTGTTTATGGTCGTAGCTAGCTGGCCAGTAAATTGATTCTAAATTTGGATGACTGGGGGATGTTTCCTGTTGGTGCTTGGTCAGTGACAGTTTAAGGCACAAACAAAGAGGTCAACAGGTGAATCATTCAGGTAGACTTAATGTGACCGAGAAAATGGTATATGATGTCATATCAAAATAAAATAGCTCATAGAACAATAAATTTGATATTTTACAGTTTGTGTTGATAAATACAAATAACCTGCTCCTCAAAATAAGTTATTTTACATTTTTTTTAAACCTAATGATTAAAAGAACTATATAAACACAATAAACATGGGTTTAGAGGTTAAAGTGAATTTTCTGTGCTTTTGGATTTCTTATACACATATACATATATTTGCTTTATACATTTGCCCGGTTATTTTCCCTATATTTTGGTAATAAGTAATAATAGGTAATCAAAGTACTGAAGTACTGAAAGCCGGGCTCTTTTGGTGTGTTTTATGCATATTGTGCAGTAAAGACTGACAAAATAAATCTCTCTCTCTCTCTCTCTCTCTCTCTCTCTCTCTCTCTTATATGCTTTTAATGTCGGCAAAGCGTCAGATAGTGACTAAATTTTGAAAGCGGCTATTAGCAAAAATATGTCTGTCTAGTAGAAAAAAATCAACGGTGCATTGCACTTTGAAACAAGCGTTATAAACTCAATCCCCTATTTCTTCGACGTGCAGCCGACCGAATACTAATGCTTTGTATAATAATTCATGGAAATTCATGCGCATTGTATGTGTCAAAAATAAATGCTATTAGTCTTGTTTTTAAAATACGTAATTAATAAGAAAACAAAAAAACACTCCTTGCTAAATTTATTCGAACCCCCCCCCCCAAAAAAAAACAAAAAACAATACATTTCACAAAACATGGCTCTCTCTGTAACTATTTGGTATAGCGGAAGCCTTTACTTTGACGCTGTTCGGTTTTTTGTTTACTTTTGAAGCTGTGCTATTTACAGTAACTTTGGCGATTTGGCTGCCTACAGCCAGGACTCTGCTTTCAGCAGAGCCTGGCTAAAAATTGGTAATAGGTAATAGTAGGTAGTGGTAATTCTGTAAATCGGAATATTTTGCATGAAATTTCATTCCTGAAATTTTCTTTGTTACCACTATGTGCAAATATTTCAGAAGTAATTAGACTTATTTTAAATGTTGTTTAGTAAAATGCCCGGAAGCCTGAAAATACAAACTTGATGCCACTACCCTCAAGATAAGATTGTTTGTGTTAATTAAATTTACACGTGACCTGAGACCGAGATTTTCCTATGACGGGGGCGAGGGTCCCCCTTGTAACTTGTTCAGGGCTCGTTGACACTGGCAATGCAGCGCGTTAACACCCTTGCTAAGTGCCCGCGCACCTTGTAATTGATGATTAACTGTAATTAACAGAAAGTGAAAGCTAGTTTGTCTTAACTAACAAGCTTGGCCGTGGATTGTATTTTTAGTCCGCAGAAAACCTTTGTGCGATGGTTAACTTTTCGTATACACCTGGTGCGGTTACTTGACAAAAAATGTATTTATATATACATATGTCAAACACGGTATTTATTCTACATGTATACAGTAGACTAAGTACGCAAAAGGTGTCATACATTCAAATAAGATAGTCATTAATGTTATAAAAAACATTTTACAGCAACTTTGTTGAATAGAAAGAACGGTTGTTCCCGTTCTAGATCTGGAGGAAATAATGCTATAATTACAGTTTGCATCGTGAAATATGAAGATGTTTGCAAACAAATATAATCTACATGTTAATCTGAAATCAGAATTTATTTTAATCTAGCCCCCTTAGAATAGATTTTAAAGTGTTAGAGTAGCCTCGTTTTAATACTGTCTCTTTCTAAGTGTTTATTGGTGAATCACTGCTCATAGCACTCTAAATAAATTCTAACAATGGCTTCCATGAATAAAAATGGAATGTACAGAAACACTTTGTTTACAAGCTGACGTTTCCGGAAAGATGTCTTTAAAATATTCTAATGGGTTTCTTTTTTTTCTCTTTAAAGGTCCCCTGTGTTCCATCCATTAAAAACTTGTCTTGCTCGCTGGTAATAAAGCCAAGTCTCTCGTTTTACAACTGCTGTTCTGTTTAGATAGTTCCAGGAACAAGTTTATTTCTATGTTAAGTTCCTGTTTAAAACAAGAGGCAATGATTTAAGTAGACCTTGATATAAATACAAATCGTGCCATAAAAATCTAGTTCCACGAAATTGGTTCTTTTTGTTATTTAATCTAGTCATGGTTTAACATCAATACCGAGTGCCTCTCTGTAAGATTTCATTTTATATAAACATATACCTTGACCAAAACCTTGCAGAAAACAATTCTAATATTAAGGAAGTTGGCACCTGAAATAATAGTAATGTCAATCATCCAAAAACCACTTGGATATAAAGATGGGGACCTAAAATGTTCATTTGTTTTATTTGTGACCCATGTCACATGCCATATTTTGGAAATATAGGGCCCGAAGCAGAAATGATAATTTTCCTGAAATTTTTGCTAAAATTTTCATGGAAATTGATTATTTGAAGAAATCAAAAAAATATTTATAGTTTAAACTATTATTTAATTATGATTTTAATACAGTATGAAGTTAAACACATGTAGTGACTATAAAAGTAATATCAAAGTCAAAGTTTAAAAAATCTTGCTTTACTGGTGGCTTCAAATGCCAATACATAATGAACACAACAACAGATGTTAAGATTATTACAAAATTTTGGAGTAATCAAATTATAACGCAAATAAAAAAAGAAATAGTAATGTCATCTTTCCAAAACTTTGCATACAAATAGACATACGTTTAGTGTCTCATGTAAAAGTAAAAAAAGTAGGGGTCACATCTCAAAAATTTGAGATATAGCATAAAATAAGCTAATTTTAGGCCAAAATTGGAGTTCATTTTTTCTTAACTTCTATGAAATATAAGCTAAATATGCCAAAATATATCGATAGAAATATCAAAATATTGCTCAAATATGTTTTTTCAGAACATCATGAATATATCGTAATACACAAACTACCTAGAAGTTTGGTCTGCGCTAAAAATTATGAAGATAAAGTAACAGTACTCTATAACTGTTGAGTTATGAAAATTGTTCATGTTCTTCTTAAAAACCTTCCGCCACAAAATATAGTCCCTTACTTAACTCTGTAAAAAATGTATTTTTTTAAAAACAATTTTATTCAATAAAGTTTATTTGGCATTGTAAAATATAAATATACTACTAGAATTAATATGTGGTGCATAATTTTCAAACTAGAGGTCACCCAAAATGGCTACCCAAAACCTGAGGAGCGAACCTCTTTAAATAAACATCTTTATAGTTTTATCTAAAGATAAACATCCAAATATCAATCTTTTTTTAGTATTGTTAAGCAATTGAAATGAATTTCTTTTTATAAAAATCCTGCTTTGTTCCACTTATGTGATGTTTTTTTTTTTCAATTTTCAATCAGTATTTTACATCTACTAATACCAAACGGCAGAGGTAAGCAGTCATTAGGTACACTGAAAATCATAAATGGGAAATAATCAGATTGTTTTTTTATTCTTCTGTCAATCGAAAGATATGATTATTTTTTACGTATGATTAAAAAAAAAACACAATATAACATATTTCATAGATAATTTGTTTGAACTGTTGAAAAGCTGGAAACATTATGACTTTTTAAACAGTTTTGATATAAAAATGATAGAGAAATGAACTTTATTATATGTATAAAACAATGCTTTATTACCTTAAAAGAAAAATAAAATCTGTAATTTAATAAAGTTTTGGAGTCCGGACATAATTGTGGAACCAGTAGTGTTCTAGTTTAAATGTAGACTTTAAAACACAACCATATCCCAGAGAATTTTTTTTGTAATAAGATACTCTGGGGCAAGAGGACATTTATTTATAAAGTAGACTTTGGAGCCCAAGTTGGCAACTAATACCCAGACAGGAAGAGCTTTATCGCTATAAGATACACTTTGGGGCAAGAGGACAATGGCCATGACTCAACTATCGAGAAACCAGTGTCCTTTAAAACTAGTTTTAACTGGATTACCCCCCCCCAAAAAAAAACAAAACAAACGAGATGATTGATAGGAAAAGAAGAATCCTGATCCTTTTACGCTGATTGTATTTCCGTTCGTCTGGCGTTCAAGATTCCTGTAAGCTTACTCCGACTGGCATTGCCAGTTTTATGGCAAACGTTTACATGATCAAAATATGTGTAATTTTTATTTTTACATTTTTCTGATTTTAGTGTAATACGTACAACCGGATAAGTAAGAACAGGTTAAACAAGTTGAAGACAATCATAGAAATGGTGGTATTTTGGTTGTGAATAAGCAGAAATCCATAAAAGGTTATGGAAGGCTGCAGCTCAATTGCTGATGGTTCCAAACGGCATTTAAAATATTCGCATGTCACGAAACCGACTAGATAACATAATGCAAAGCATATAAATAAAAAAAATATGAATAAAAAAGGCATAGAAATATGTGTTTAGATAAAAACAGACAAAAATGAGCGATTCATGATAAGAAGCTTGTGATAGCGCACTAATAATGTTTAAGTTAAGTTTCTGTTTTAGACAAAAAATCGATAAAAAAAATAAGCAATAACTAAACTAGACTGGTATTGAAATATTCAGTTACGTGTATTGGTAATTAGCCAAACTATAAAAAACAATCAATTTGTGGAACTTGAAAAGTTTACATTAAATATACATTAATAATTCAAAGTTATATGGCGTTGACAAATCTTTTGAATGGTCTATTTATATGAATTAAAAGATCAACAAGTTTCCCTAAAAATAAACATGTTCCATTGTGGACAAACTCTGACCGATGTAGATGGTGGTGAGAACTGGAGGCCTCATTGACAGATAGTATGAGTGATGTGAATGCTGCAGTTAATGTCAACACATTCAGTCCAACCTCCTCATTTACATAATGACACACCATTAACGGCGCAAAATGACGACCATGTTTGTTCTCTAAGCGTTTCCTCTGTACCTGAGCTGAATTTATTTTTTCCTTAAGATATTAGTGGTGTTCTTACTTCTTACTTTATTATTTTGTGTTGAAAACACAATTAACATGTTAAAGAAAGCTTTCAATAAGTGTTGAGATCATGACGACATAAAACTTATACTTTGAAAACATGATTCAAATAAAACATGAAGCAAGTCTTAAACGTATGTACATTGTTGATTATTTAACAAAAAAATAGAATTGTTTAAAAGTTTAACGGAATATGAACTTGGTTGGTTACATGACCAAATTTTGTGATGCCCAATGGGCTTCTCAGAAGATTTGATCAAAAGCAACCAAGTCCATTTCCCGGAGAACTTTTTTTACTTGTTGTTGTTTATTACTTATATTTATGATTTAGAAAGTCAAATCATTCAGAATTTTGACCAAGACCGTGTTTTTATGTTTGTAATAATGCAATAGTCAAACCATGGGCTCGTGCAATGATCATTGTGACGTCAAAAATATGAACTTTTGAACCATTTAGAAGTTTACACAGAAATGAAGTTTATTGCTCCTCTTTAGGTTAATATAAGGAAATATGGTTGCAAACGTGAATTTCATGCTCATAAACATTGTAAACGAATATTAACAACTTAAAACAAACATGTATACATCAAGGCGGGCCGAAATCGCCAACGTTTTTCAAAATAGTCTAAGCGGGGTTTTTTTTTTAAATAAATCGCCTGTTCCTCTTCTACTGTGATGTTGTAAGTCTAGTGGTATAAGCTAAATATGATTGTTTATCTTACAGTTTATATGATTGATTTATTGATTGAATAATTGATTGATTGATTTTACAGAACATGATTGCCAGAAAGCAGTGTAAACGATAATGACCAGGAAGAGACAAGATGCCATTCGGATAATCATTCTCCTGCTGTCCATAGGTAAATCAATCAAATTATTAACCAAGAAAGTTTTATATAGTTATGACTTTTGATTGAGATGTTGATAATAAGCGTTGATATAAAAAAAATATCCAAGAAAAAGAACGCTCGCAAGCTCATTTTGATATGGAATAGGTATTATTTTGTCCAACTGATGTACAACTTACTTCTAATGTTCCAGAGACCTGGATCTCTAGCCAACAACCCTTCCCCGATACTGAAGACTACATTCCAAATGAAAACCACGATGTAACAACTTTCCAGAATAAAACATCTGCCAAAACCCAACAGTCAAATGATGGATATTACTTAGATTTATTGAGTGGCATTTGCCGGGAGGGGTGGGTCAAGGGTCGGATTAATGACGTCACAGTCTGTCTCAGAACCAACACGCACCCGTTGTCATGGAGCGATGCGCGCGACACCTGTCGAAAGGATTTTTCTTTTCTAATTAAAATGGAGGCACCTGTATCAGTTGAGTCCCGAAAGCTTAAGGACTATCTTAAGATAAAAAGTACGAATACTAAATAAAAAATCTCCTTTTCAATACATATTGAAATATAATTAATATATGTAATAAACTTTAAAAAAGATTGTATTTGAAATGCTGACATGTAATCTCATTAATTATAATCAAAACGGTTTAGTTTTCTGTTGATAACAAATAACATAAAACTGACATTTTTTATTCTGCATTTAGATATCGACAACATTTGGACCGGTATCCATGAGGAAGGGGGCTATCTCGTATGGGACGAAATCTCTCCACATAAAGTCCGAGCATACAATGAGTACGTCATTAAAACATTGACCAAAAATAATCAGTATCTTATCATTTATTCCGTACCAGAAACCTTTGTCGATAGTTCTACTGACGTTGTTTCACATTCATTTTTTCAGTCCTTTAGAAGATGAACTTCTTCAACGTAGGAACTGGAAATGGAACATAGAGCCTGACGATGACGACGAGGATTCAGTCGATAATGACGATTTTGAATTTCACGAAGAGAGTCGAACAACCTGTGGCTTGTTGAATTTTAACCAATATATTGAGAAACATACACTTTCTAAACGATCTGGGGAAAAGATGTTAAAACATATTAAGCAGAATGACGATATACCTGAATTGGAGCAGACTCCAGCGCCAGGTTCTAGAGAGGTGGAAACTTCCCAAGACATAAGAGGTCATTTGATATCAGAATCAAGACTACGAGCCTTAAAGCGTTATATAGAACAATCAAGTCGCCAAAGCAATAGAAGAAGAACCACATTTAATGCAAATAAAGTGAAAAAGTTTATTGAATCTCAGCGTAAGCTGTTAGAGAAACAAGAGAATGACCGAGATTTTACTACAAATCTAAACGAGGCCATAGAACCTGTTCAACCCACTGAGGAGACTGATTTTCCTGATGAGAGAAAAGATCATCCAAAATCTTTATACTTACGACAGACTCTTGATAAATCTAAAACATTGACCGGTTTAACGGCTGATTTAGAAGATTCCAACAGCACATTTGAGGGAGTGGTTACTCCAAGATCTATTCTCACGACTGCAGCTAGTCTTGTATCCATTCCTACTCGTCCCACTCGACCCGTTATTATTCCACTGCCTACTGATCCTGCGTATGAAAATTTTACAATGAATGGTCAAAAGGCAAATTTCACTGAACATAAATTAGCTGGTGTCCCCATTCCAACATTCAGACCAGAAGAAGAAACAAACACGAGAAAAGAAAACCAGAAAGACAAAAAAGTCAAGAACGCACATCCTGCTGATGTTGTTGACTACGAAGATTTGCTCTTTAGAGAATCTAAGAAAAATACAACTCAAAGCAATGTTAAAAAACCAACACCGAAAACTAAGATTCAGAGAACTGCAAAAATTCCAACCAAACCAATAGTGCCCCCAAAACCTTCCGTTCACAAAAAACCAACAAAGCAAACCGCATCTAAGAAGATTGAATCAATTTCTTCGTCTGAAGAAATGACAGATATAAGCCCGATTGGAATCGCCAACATAAGTGAGAAAGTGAGCACCCTAGAAACTGACAAGGAAGAAAAGATAAGACAAATTCTAGATTTTCTAGTGTCCTCCAGCGAAAGCGGGGACTCAACAGAAGACACTGATGAGATTGATGACTCAACAGACCCATTAGAACTTAACAACATTTTGAAACAGCAGAAACAAATCACAACCGGAAATGAAGCTGAAAGAGTGTTGCCTCAAAAGGAACCACCATCTATTGTTATTCCACCTGCTATAATCACTAACAGTAGGAAATCTCATCCTTCGAAAAGCTCAAGCTCACCGTCCGATGAAAGAAAACATCGAGCTTCAGAAACCGATGAATTTATTTTAACAGACGAAATAAAATCAAATTCCAATGAAAAATCTGCTTCGAAGACAAAATTGGAAAAAAGCAGTGAACAATTTAAAGCTAGCAAAGCAGTCAAGATACCTTTGGAAAAGATAAAAACACCAAAACCAGTTCTTATCAACATTGGTCATGCTGATTCTGAAGAATTGAAAGCATATTTAGATGCCATGAAACCTACAACAAAAGAGGATGGTGTATCAGATGAAGGGACAGGTAAAGAGACAAAAAGTAAAAGCGAAAGTGGTTCAAATCCGACAACGTTATTTAATACAAAAGCTTTTTACGACCTTCCAGAGACCTCTAAAGAAAAGAAATCTATAGCATCAAAATCGGAAAAGAAGATATCTGAGGAATCGAATGAAGATGAAAAGCAAAAGTCAAACCAAATAAAAACTAAAACAGATGCAAGAGGAGGAGTTCCATTGTCTTTAGCAATGTTACATTCTGATAATACATCAGAGGATGATAACACGGACAAGCAGGATCAGCGCCAAGATATTGCCAACAAGTCACCCTCAACCCATAAACAGAAGAGTACCAAACTAAAGAAGGAAGTATCAGCTATTCCCATCCCAGTATCAGTAATAGAGAAAAATGAAGATAAGTTGATCAAAGAAAACATAAAGCGCGAACAATTTAAAAAATCAAATGAGTCATCTGAAGAAAGCACCGAGAAAACCAGTAATCTAGCGAAAAATATAAAGGAAGAAAAGACTACAATGGACTCTACAGACAAGTTTCGTAGCAATCAAAGAAAAGCGGAAATGGAGGAAAATTTCAGCGAGTCATTGTCTTCAGACACTTTGTCCTTTGAGGACGAGGAAAAGGATCGAGACAAAAAACGTAAATTCAATAAAAATATGAAAAAAATAACAGATAGTTTTCCTCCACCAATAAATATCACAAATCCCCAATTACAAACACAGATTAAAGAACAACCAAAACAAAAAGATGATAAATCGTCATTGACTGAAAAAAGCGATGAGTTAGTGGAAGATTCGTTGGAATCAAATGTAATCTTGAATAAAACCAAACCAACTGCAAAAGCATCCTTAAATGACAAAACTGAAAATGTGAAACAATTATCCAACGAAAAAGAGTCGTCAGAGGAAATACAAAACAACTCAGAAACAGATGACTATACAAGGACTACAACAAGTGCAACAAAAATAAGTGCAAATGCCCCTCCGATCCCTCTTGACAAATTGAAAAAATTAGGTAGCAGCAACCTAGACAGTGATAAAAGTGAGGAAAAAGCAGAAATACCAAAGCCCATATTAACAACACAGTCTTCCTCTTTGGCTAAAATTGAAAGTAGCAAAACAGAAAATAGTAAAACTGGAGTTAATCAAAGACAAACTGCTGGTGGCATCATTATTCCAACACAATCTAATGACATTTTCAGCAGTTTAATCGATAAAAGTATGGGAGAAGGTAAACACATGATAAGCAATTCTAGGGAGTTTCGAATGAAATCAAATGTATTTAGTAAAGAAAAATTAGAAAATGTTAACCCGTTAGAAACAACTAGTGTCAGTTTAGAGGTTGATGACACTTCTCAAATCGAAAGTTCGTCCGAAGAGTCGTTGGTCTCCACAGATTCTAGCACAGTTACCTCCTCAACTCTCAGAGATAACGGGGATGACTCCGATTTATCAAAAGATATTAGGGAATCTGAACCAGATGATGCTATATTAGTTATAGATAGAAGCAACAAAAACAAGACGGACTCTTACTCATCAGACGAGGAATCTGATGAGACGAAAGAAATGAAAACCGTAACGATCATACCAGGGGTGGAAGATTACGTGTCAACTAGTGCATCTGAAGAAGAAGTCAGCAAAGAAATCAAAGCCACTTTACCAATGCCAATAACAAGCATTCAAGTAAGAAAATTTGAAACTTCAGAAGAAAAAGATGTAAAGTCACTTCCGGACGAAACAAAGAAAGTTGACACACTTGAAGAAGGAAATGTAAGAAAAGGTAGTGACCTTGATAAATCGACAGAAAAAAATAGTTCTAATGAAAAAAAAATTAAAAAGATTTTAATTAAAGGTGATGAACGTGTTAACCATGAACGTGTTAAAATTACGGAGACATTGGAAAAAGAGACGTCTGAGGAGCCCAATAGAGAGCTTGTTAGTGCAAATCACGAGGAAAATGATCGGAAAACATTGGATATAGAAAAGAACTTCGATATAAAACAAGATTTTGAGAGACAGGAAAATGTTATGAATAAAACAAAAATAAGTCTGCAGAGTAGCATCGAATCTAATGAATCATCGAACGTTAAACATATCAATGGAACAGTAACTGTAAATAAAATAAAACAAGCATCATCAAATAGAAATGTTAACAATGAAATTTCTGCTAAAGAATCAGTTTCAAATGAAGATGAAATAGATGACGATAACAAAACAAACAGCAATGGAAAGATAACGTCTTTAGCAACAAGTGACATATCAACAGATTCAAATCATAAGCCAAAAGACAAAAGCAGGAGCAAAGACGAAGATATGTCAAAAGAAAAAGAGAGTACTCCTTCCTCCATTTCCCACCTAACGTCTCATACCCAATTTAACACTGGTAGTGCAGATATTAATAGTAGGAAACAAGCCTCAACTTCAATGCGCGCACAAACTCCTAATTCAACACAATCTACTAATATCCAAGGAAACAACGGAGAAACTGATGAAAACAGCAGCGAGGAGAACGTTTCCTCTAATGATATGCAGACCTCAACTTCATCTCCAGTTCAGGCATTACATGAAGACCCACCCCTTGTTATTAAGAAAAACAAAACTGATGCTGATGATGACTTAAGTAGTGAAGAAACTGTTTTAATGTCTACTACAGTAAATTTACTATCTAAAGATATAAATCTAGAAAGCATTGAGGACAAAAAGGATGAGAGTAAGATAGATATTAAAGAAACTGTTTCCTCTGAAGAAAGAGATGTAACAACATCGTCGCCAACGAAATCTCCTAATTCGATTAATACAACTCAAGAGAGTAGTGAACACAGCAAAGACAGTGCTGAAATTGCAGGCGATAAACAAAGCGGCTCCAGCAATACAACAGTAAACCACTTGCATAATTCGGTAACAGATGTAAGCAAAAGTGAAATTACAGAGAAGAATTCTGATTTAGAATCAAAGGAAGATATCAGTCATCCTACCGACTCTCTACCTACCAATGACGTGGTTGACGCGAATAGTGGTGAAAATATCCAATTAGATGCAACAAAACAAGCCTCTGATGAAAAATCTTTACTGCCACCGTCGCACGTCTCGAAGGAAGCAGACAGCGCAGAAGAAATTGATAAAGTTGTTTTACAAGAAAATGTGGGCAAAAATAATAGTAACGAAAGTGATGCAAATATTATACCAATGATGAATCATTCTAACGAGGAAGACAAATCAAATCTTTTGGCTGACTCTGTTGAATTTAAAAACACGGTTAAAGACGAAAGCCATAAAAACATCAAAGATTTGAATGTATCGGTAAACCGTACCGACGATAAACCTTCTCTTTCCTTATCTGAGGAAAAAACTACGACAAAACCTTCTTTAAAAGATAACAGCAGTTCCAGTGAATCAGCAGAAAATAACGTTGAATCATCTGAAGAAGACAATGATAGAGTGGTTAGGTTTCGAAATTCAGAGGAAAATAAGTTGATGAGAAGTGGCAATTACGAGTTCAAAGATTTTTACGATCATAACAATGAAATAGAAGATGATGATGCTATGTACCGAAAAGAAGTTAATCGTGATAAAATGGAACGAGACAAACATTTTAAATTGAAAAGCTCCAGTGAGATGCCTATAGTATTAGAAGCAATAAGAAATATTGACGATTCTAGAGAACAAACACAAACAATAAACTCAGACGAGGCATTTAGATCTCTGTTTGAAAAATTAAACAACAGATCTAAAAGTTTAATGGCTGAAGCAGCTTCGAAGGATGAATTCCGTCACAGGGAGGACCAAGATTTAGATTTTGCAGGCATAAGAGCAGGGGAAATGTCAGACGATATGGATATGGACCCCGAAGACATACTAGCCCAAGAAGCAGATTTGAAGGCAGAAGCCAGGGTTAATCAAGCGTTGCTTCCGAGCTTTCAAAAGTCTCAAACCAATCCAAAAATTACATTCAATGATGGAAAGGCTCATATGAAACTTTCAAATTGTAACAGTCGAAGAACGTCAATGTGTTACACGTATCCAGTTACTGTCGAGTCCGAAGGTAATTTACTTTAGATTTCATAAACTAAAGATCTATAGAATATGTCAAATGATCTTGTTTAAAATCGAGAAAAAAAATTGCATTGTAAAATACTTATCATTTTGCTTTACAGCATCAACATGCGATTCTGGATGGGTTGGTCATGTGTTCCATACAAAATGTTATCGCATTATGAGAAACGCTAACACAATCCCAAAAATGCCATATAAGGATGCTATGAGCATTTGTAAAATGGAAGGCGGAAGCATTGCTGAACTAAATGATGGATATAAAGGAAATTATCTTTTGATGACGCTATTGAAGAGTATTAAGGAACATATGAGAGAACTACCCCCAAAAGGTCAGCATTTATGGACAAGTATATAATATGTCTATGTATATTTAAATAAATCTGTTTGATAAGGACCTCATTTATTTGCATTGCAGAGGATATTCCACCGATATGGGTAAGGCGTGGGACGCAGGATTCAAGTTGCAGTGTAATGACGCTCTCGGGACCAATTGCTATGGGATGTAATCAGAGTATGGCTGTTGCGGTTTGTGAAAAGAATGCCAACGATATACGTAAATATTTTTTTTCACTTGAGTTATTTTCATTTTTCTAGAGAAAAAGCCATTGGGAAAATTATTCATGTCGAGGTTTTTATATTTAAGGTATCCAAAATACAAGGACCATGAATAAGTCTCTTGCGATTAAGGAGTTTGCAATTAATGACAAAAAGATCCTCCAGTGTGATTTGAAAAACTCGGCTTTGGAATTACCAATTTTGTGGTTTAAAGATGGCCGTCTTATCGACATCAAAGTCAAAAAGAGGAAAAGCAGTATTTTCCCTCATCTTGGAGGTCGACCGATTTCTCCTCTTCCTGAACCAGGTATTTTCAAAGCATCTTAACGATATAAATGCAATATCTGTACAAATCCTTTTTTAAAATAGCTTATAATAACATACTTTCGTTATTTTTTCAGCGGAGACTGATGTGACCAGCCTAGAATTGAACACTTGGTTAAGGAAGACGCTGGAGACGTCAACCGATCAGTCCCTCACAGACGAAATATTTCAGGGACATTACTGGTGTGCGGCTTGGAAAACTAACCCTTTTGTCAGGGAGAAATCAAGAGAAATATTTGTTCGATTTACTGGTATGATCTATGACAACTACAAGATTGATAGTAGATATTAATCAATTGTTGTTAACTAGAGCACTTGCTTTTATACTCAAATCGTTATATTGATGATATTTAGATGGGAACCAATATTGAAATCTTTGTTGTATTGGTTTTGTCGCTTTCTATTACAGATGTTATTAGTTTTGTGGGAATAATCCTTCTACCAGCCATACCATATGATGAACGATTGCTTCATAACAAGATTGAGAAAAATCTTCCACCTATCCTCAACATAATGACAGATCTTAGATATATTAATAATATTGTCTTTAGAAAGCTACAGCAGGAGTTTCCTAATCTGGAAAGTACTTCTGCATATCCCGGAGATATATCAAGGTATGAACTTTTCTCGTCATGAAGAAAATTCAATTTAACGGTTTTATAATTTTATATATTTCGCAACCTTTTATAATTTTATATATTTCGCAACCTTAGCTTTGACCGTTGTTATAATTACAATTTCAGCCAACCGCCTCTTCTACTGTCTTTCAACGTATACATAAGAGCGTCCAAAAACTATACGACAGCAGACGAGATGCCATTGTATAAGAGTATGCGCACTCGATATCAAGAGATACTTAGAGACGGAAATATCCTGACTCGTTTACCACGTGGAACTCCTCTTCGCTTTATTCGATCTCTGAAAATACGAAGTACAGGTTAGACATAAGATAATCTACCAATATTTACATTCTTACATATTTCTTAGTCTGATTATATATTCAATACAACCATTTCTTTATATTATAACGATAGAAAACATGACGTTGGAAAATGTTTCGAATATCAGATATCAAATGTTTTTTTTTTCATTCCTTTAGTTTCTTGCCAACAAACAACTTTGACGGATCCAAGAACTAGACTCGCCGCCAACTTCTTCCCAGCAGGGATAAATCTAAATGTTTCTAGCATTGATGTTTGTGGTAAGTTTTGTGTAAAAACTGCAGAATACAGTATCTCTTATAACCCACATTTAAATCACGAGCCAAATTCAAATCTTACCCAAAACAATTTCAGAAAATGGCGAAAGGGCTGGAAGAGCAACATGTAAAGGAAACTTCAAGAGTGGTGCACATTGGAGTAACATCCAAATCACAAGAAGATGCGGCACTCCGGATACCAGGATGGAGGAAAATGATGAAGATTCCAACGACCAACTGCTCGACGACGAAGAACAGGGCGAGGAGTACGAGAACCTAGTTCAAAGAATGACAGCAGAGGAGAGACTCAGGGAACTAGCGGAGGTAAAATAGGATGACATTAGACATATTGCAATATTAGAGATACTTCAATTACTTTTTATCCATCTTACCTTTTTTTATTTATCTTGAATGACCATGTATATGTAACTTGATTTTAAACAGATGGAGATAGAAGAAAACAATCTAGAGAGTGTAATAGAAGAAACGGCAGAAATTGCTGACACTGTTGAAGATTTCAAAGAAATTGATCTGGAGTACATCAATGAAATAATGGAAAAATCAGCCATCAGCAATGGCAAATCTAGATTTGTATGTTATTTACTTTATATAGTTTTATATCAATACTCTGGTTAATTGATACCTTATGTATAGGTTTTGAATAATAATTGCCTTGCATATAAAAAAAATAACTCTGATTTAGGTGACTGCAAAGGCTTTGGAGACAGTCGATAGATTGTTGACCGTTGATGATATGGTTTTCCAAAAAGCCAAAAGAGTCAGCAGGTTTGTAAGCAATGCAATGAAAAATCTTAACGCAAACTGATGCACATTATCATTCTATCACCTTCTTTTTCGCTGTTTTGAACATTTGTTCCGTTTTTATTCTAGCATCATCAAAAACTTTGAAAAAATTGTCGAAGACACGGATTTAAGTGATGATGGACATTTTCGATTAGTACTTCCAAATGTCGCAATGGAGATTTATGAACTTGGGAAGTTCTCCCAGCCAGTAATTGGAATGGCGGCAAAGACAGATGAGAACGGGAAGGCGGTGTACACACCTTTCAACCAGCAAAGGATCGTCTCCATTTACAACGAATCTGTCTTTTATGACGATATTGACGTTGCGATTCATCTGCCACCAGAGCTGGTTGAAGAAACCAAAGCAGGTATCGTACAAATATCGGAGTGAAGCATTGGTCATCTATCTATGTATTGTTTTCAGTGGTTTAGTTGATTTAATAGTCAAATCACACGTTTTTTAAGATTTTAAAAACATTTTTTTTGAAATTTTTTTTCAGAAAACAAATCGAGGTTGTACATGATGGTGTACCGGGATGGCAATATGTTCCAGGATTCTTCCATGCCTAGCAATGTCCAACGAACTACATCCGAATCTAAACGTTCTAATAATAAAAAATTAAACAGTTTTGTCATTTCTGCCAGCATTGGTGGAAGAAAAATCGAGGGATTGAAACAAAAAGTCAAAACCATCTTCAGACCACTCAAGGTAAAAAAAAAAATCTCTTTTGAATTTGAGGCATCATAATAAATATTAACTTTGCGACATTTTTCATATGCCACACCTACATTTAAGTTAGGATTAAAAATCGTTACTATTTTGGTACTCAAAACATTACAGGATGTTGGTGGTCGAACCCGTACGTGTGCGTTTTACAACTTCACTCTGAACAACATGGCGGGTGGATGGTCGTCTGCCGGTTGTACATATGACGGTCAGGTGAACGGACGTGACATTTGTCTCTGTGATCACCTAACAAACTTCGCCGTACTCGTAGTAAGTGTTATCTAATGAAAAAGTCATTATTGAATATTGTCTTGTTTTCATTTTTGCATTGTCTAGCATGTCAAGACGTAAAGTTTCTGCGAGTAGAGGGTTCAACAATCATATAAAGCCACAGGCTCCCTTAAACTGATTTATTTTATTTTATTCCCATGGAAAACTGTCGTGCAATCATTATTAATTTGTAATATCCAATACTAAATCAGCATCTGGATTTTCTTTTAAATCATCTTAATACAGTTTTAAACGATTTCAATGCAGCTGTAGCTTTCTTCATTTACAAAACATCACCATAGACTAGCATATGTTCATAAAAAAAATAAGAAATATGGAGCTTCCTCTTACAAATAAATGTGTTTCCAGGATTACTACGGACAAGACGACCGAGTTGACCACGTGCATGAGGTGTCGCTGTCCATCATCTCTCTAATTGGACTTAGCCTCTCCATTCTCGGACTCTCCCTCACCATCATATCCTTTGTTTTCTTCAGGTAAATAAAAATATGCATAATAATTATATTTGTTTATACAGAAAACCAGTGTTAAGATAAACTTTTCAACACAAAACAAACTTAGATAACTTAAAATTAAGTTAAGTGTAAAATATGTCAAAATGGTACTTATTTTTTATTAAATACATCAACAAGCAATGATTGACAAATTACACTTCTGAAAAAAATGTCCTCTTATTGATAGAAAACTACGCAAAGGACGAGCTCAGCAGACGCTGTTTAACCTGGCACTGTCCATGCTGTGTTCCTGGGTGATTTTCCTGGTGGGCATCAAACAGACCTATCATTTCATTGGTTGTCTGATCGTGGCCATTCTCCTGCACTACTTCATCCTGGCCTCGTTTATGTGGATGTTGATGGAAGCGTTCCTCCAGTACCTGACTTTTGTGAAAGTACTTGGTACCTACGTCACCAGATATACCCTGAAGTCAGTCATCGCGGCGTGGGGTAAGAGCTTATTGTTGTAATTAACAACTCTTACTGAAAATGAACTTTTAGTCATTATTGTCGTGCAAAGGTAGAATAATTCTAAACATATGTAACTAGTATTTCTGGTTTTTTATGAAGACAATTGTACAAATTTTTTTTACATGAAATTTCATCCTCAAGAGGGTTGTTTTCTATCGCAAATTTTTATTCCAGGCCTGCCAGTAATTCCCATCATATCTGTTTTGAGCGTTGACCACAATCTATACAAAGGGGGAGATCACTAGTATGTTACTCATTTAAGATGCTGGTGGTGGGCAGTGTTTTTTGTTGGAAGTAGCAGGGGTTGTCTTGTCTGTATATTTTTAGTCCTGGTGGTGGTCTTAAATGAGAGGTGGTGGTTTTAATGTAAAAGTAGGGCTTCTTTACAGTAAATGTTTAGGTATAAAAAGTTTTTAGAGACACATAGAATGTAAAAGGCGTTCTTATGGAGAAATTATCTATTTTTTACATTCTTAGTGATTGATATTTGTATGATAAGGTGTAAAGAAAAATACAAAAATTACAAATACACGGTCAAATTATCGAAGCCATGTGCGGTACATCTTTTTCTGATGTGTAGATTAGGCTCAGATTATTTATTATTGTGTGGACCCTGAGGTCCACGCAGAAAATATATAAGCGAGGTAAAACCGGATGCGATGGGGAAAATTCAGCTTGCGCATGAGCTAGCCTGGTTTCTGCCAATGATTATGGGTAGGCCAGGGAACCAGTCTTATCTTCATATCGGGATCGGGATTCATGCCGAGCACATGTTAAAGTTTAAAGGCGCTGAGATTGTAAAGATGTCTGAAAACAGTTACTGTACAGAAACAAAGTATTCCTTAAAAACATTTTCGGCATGTGAAATCAACTGTCAGCATCATAAAATAAGTTTATGTTATACCGAAACTACAATATGCTTTAAATAGCATAAATCACGATGTTTCGCTGATTACCGAAATAGCTTAACTTTACTTTTAGAAGGCAAGGTTAGTGTACTACCGAATAAAATGTTTAAGCATTTAAGGCGAAACATGATTGAATAATTATGTGACTGTATAAAAATATAAATTTCAAGAAAAATGCATCATTTTACACGAAGCTGTCACTGCATAGTTAACAAAGTAGTGCGAGGTGTAATGTGTGCGCAAATAGTGAAATTCGCCGAATGCCTAATACTATACATGTAATTTTCATTAATATAATTCTGAATATCATAATATGTTAGAAGTTTGAATTCTTAAAAATCTGAGGTAAAAGGGTCATAGTTTTATTTGATGTAACGTACAAATTTAGAGGTTAAAGGCAATACTCAGACTTGCTTCTATTATTCATCATAACACTTTTGCAATTCGAGGTCTCCTCCGCACATGTCAAAATAAAAGCAGAGGGTTAGAGTCGGTGAAAAATCGGACAACTTTAAGGCTTTCACATTTCCGTTAGAAACACGTGCACATGGTCCACGCATTGCAGTCCTTTTTTAAAGGACAGCAACTTGTACTTATAGTTTTCTTCTAATTACGATTCTTTGATATTTTCAATGAAATTATTTTTTTTTATTTATGGAACGAAAAAGCGTTTCACAAACTTTTCACTACGTCCATTGTCTTTGACTTTTAGCTGCTGGATGTCTCTGGATGCCTTCTACTATGCCTTTGCTATTCCCGTGGGGGTCATCATTCTGGCTAACCTCGTGATCTTCATCATCACAGTGGTTAGCATTTTCAGGAGACCCCAGGGCCTGCGCAGTAACCAGTCCAAACACAAAATGGCCATTACCAACCTACAAGCCGCCATTACTAGCTTCGTACTTCTAGGTATATAATAGTTTATATCAAAGAAGTATGGTTCTCATAAGTGACTATACTGTCATTGTATGATTCAAATACATTTGCATTAGGGGACATGGTTACGATTTTGTTCAAAATTTATTTTCCGTTTTTAGCTCACCTGAGCTGAAAGCTCAAGTGAGCTTTTCTGATCACATTTTGTCTGTCGTCCGTCTGTCCGTCTGTCTGTCCGTCTGTCTGTCTGTCCGTAAACTTTTCACATTTTCGACATCTTCTCAAAAACTACTGGGCCAATTTCAACCAAACTTGGCACAAAGCACCCTTAGGCAAAGGGAATTCAAAGTTGTGAAAATTAAGGATCAGACTGTTTTAAAAGGGGAGATAATTAGGAATTATTTTAAAAAATTGAGAAATTTTCAAGAATCTTCTTCTCAAGAACCATTTGGCCAGGAAAGCTTAAACATGTAGGGAAGCATCCTCAGGTAGTGTAGATTCAAAGTTGTGAAAATCATGACCCCCGGGGGTAGGGTGGGGCCACAATGGGGAGGGGGTCGAAATTTTACAAAGGAATATATAGAGTAAATCTTTTAAAATCATCTTCCCAGAAACTAATCAGCCAGGAAAGCTGAAACTTGTGTGGAAGCATCCTCAGATAGTTTAAATTCAAAGTTGTGAAAATCATGACCTCCGGGGGTAGGGTGGGGCCATTATGGGGCTCAAATTTATACATAGGTATAAATAGAGTAAATCTTCAAAAATCTTCTTCTCAGAAACTAATCAGCCAGGAAAGCTGAAACTTGTGGGGAAGCATCCTCAGGTTGTGTAAATTCAAAGTTGTGAAAATCATGATCCCCGGGGTAGGGTGGGGCCACAATGGGGGGTCGAATTTTAACATAGGAATATATAGAGTAAATCTTTAAAAATCTTCTTCTCAGAAACTAATCAGCCAGGTGATTCTTTTAAAATGTTTAGACTTTGGCCCCTGGACGATTCTTGGGCCTCACAAGGGGTTCAGAGTTTGATGTAGGTTTATATCCTATATATAAACAATTGTTTAGGATCTTTTTGAGAACTACAATGCTCAACATGTGATATTACTATCAAATCATCCTGTTAGAAAAGGGACTAATGATAATAAACATAAGAATATTCAGGGGGAGAAATGGATTTTTATTTATACAGGATCTACATTGTCCAGATAGTTTGTATTATCATTCAATTTAGCTGATTTTATCATACCTATTGTTCCTCAGGTGAGCGATGTGGCCCATGGGCCTCTTAATGTTTACAATGCTTCAGTAATGCATTTCTAATAGTTAATCAATTTGAGATCAAATCGTCGAGTTATAAGCGAAATACAGAGCTCAAAAGTTTTTGTTTTGTAAATAAAGCTTAGGTCATGATTTTGTGTACATTTTTAAAACTCCAAGTTTACACCTAAACTGAATGTTGCAAACGCTAGGAACTTTTATTTAGGTCCAAAACGAATGAGAATATATAAAAACCGCTTGAAAAAGAACTTTTAACGGGATAATGAACCAGCGTAAACAAAAACAAGGCACGAGCTTTGTTTACATAACCAAGACGAATTGTAAACTATGTATTTTGCTTATATCTCTATGACTGACTCTTAAATTTTTGTTGATTATTAGAAATGCATTACGAAAGTATTATAAACAATAAAAAAAAAGGAAAATAAAACTTGACCAAAATCGTGACCATGCCCCTCTAAGAAGATGTAATATGTAAACAAAGTGACAGTTGCGTCGAGCGCAGCTGTTTTGTTTAGATAGAAACAATACAGTTTGATTTTGTAAAAGAGAAAACAAATTTTATTTGAAGCGTACAAAGTAGGATCCGCCTGCCAGCGCAAAGCATAACGTTAAGCCAAAGTTAAACTAAACATCGCGTGTTCAGCCTAAAAATATGACGTCGTATTTCATACGTCAAGTTTGTCCTCAGAAATATTCGGGCTAAAGGAGAGTGATTCTAAGATTTTTTTTTTCTTTCTTTTCAATACTTCAATATAAAATCAATTTTGCTACTTTATTCAGTATCAAAAAGTCGGTGCTTTGATGCTTTTGAGGTTGTTTCTTTAAATTTCTTGATAAGACATACGTGAAAATTCAGAAACAAGTCGTATGCACTGATCACTGAATAAAACACGTTTTAACACTTATTGTTAGCATTTTAGACTTGTTTTATCAAGATTACTTAAAATTAGAATATTTAAAAGCTTTAAATAAAGTTGAGACAATAAACATCGAAAGCGCCAGTCATTTTATGATGGAGTTAACTTTGTTGAACAAAATGGCGGACAATATGGCGGCGCTCATGGGTTGCAAGAAAATTGTTTAGCTGTTAGTACCCCTGATTCAGCTTTCATTTTTCACAAATTTTCTCATATATACATGTAAGCAGTATGCCTCGTTTCGCTCAGTTTCAAAGAAGAGAAGACAAAAACCATATATGTAGCAGTCCAAAAAATAAAAAAAAATCTTATAAAGTCAGTGAAAGAATAGGATATTCAATTTTTCTTATTTCTCTAGGTCTCTCATGGATTCTTGGTTACTTTGCTATATCAGACGCCAGGCTGCCGTTCCAGTACGCCTTCACCATACTCAGCTCCCTGCAAGGCTTTTTCATCTTCGTTCTTTTCGTTGCACGAAAGAAACAGGTGCGCGAACAATGGAAGATGATTTGTTGTTGCATATACCCGGATCAACAGAAGGCGCAGCGCACCCTATCGGCCTCGGCCTCATACCCCAGTACATGCAGTAGTAGGAGCACGTCGAGCACCTCGACACTTCACCACCAGGGGCGAACCGATCGCTCAGATAGCTGCAAAACAACCACCAGCTTCATCGGAACAGAGTATGACTCAATTTACACCGTACCGTATTCTCGTGCGTCTCGCGACTCGCTGTATTATAGAAAATTGTGATATACTTTTTATTTGTTTCTTGTTTTGTCTCAAATGCTCATCTTATGTTTGTGTCTCTTTTTATTTTAATTGTTTTGATGCAGAATTAGGGGCTTCGTTTATACTTTTTTTATGTCAGAAAAACACCAAAAAGCAATATATGAGTGTGTTAGCTATAGAATAGTCAGAACCATATTGAGGTTATTAGGAAAATATTTCACATGACATATTGATTTATCCTTTACTTCATTCTAATCTTTAACATCTGAGATAAATGATACTGTCTGAGACTCATCTAGCGCTGTGCTTGCTGTCGTTATTACTTTAGTTTTCTAATTCTCCGATATGCACAGGGAGAGCGTGTTCGGTAGATAGTTTGATAACTTGTCATATAGTGCTCCTTACTTATTACTTGGATTATTTATTATATTTTCACTCTTCATTGTCTCACTTTCTCGTTGCCATAGATTATAGACTGTCTTGAAGTTGTGACACGTTTTATTTGTACAAATGCATATGTTATCATTCAAAATAAACATCATCACCTAATATTTTGTTCTTTATGTTTAATTTTCTACTCGCCAGAGTTTACAGCTTAAGTTACATGTTCTCTGGTCACTGTTCGTCCTATGTCCGTCTGCCCGTCTATTTATCATAACCATTTTCGAATTCTCCACAACAACTTGACTGATATAAAGAAAATTTGGTTCAGATCATCATTAATAAGGGATATTTCAAGTTTATTTCAAAAGAATTAATTACTGTAGTTATTTAAAGAGTACAATATTAGGCAAGAATAAGACAATAGTGTTATGTTGGGTTTTTTAAAATAAAACTTTCGCTTAAAAACAAAATCTTGTTATTTATAGTTCGTTAAAATGTTAGCCCCTCAGACGCAGAAAAGAATCTTAATTAGCGAATCAAATTAATGATAGTAAAAATAGAGTACATATCATTACTTTCAAAACATCGGATTCCTTTACCCCATCTGAATAGCCAAGAGATTGGTCGACATTGGCCCCCCTATATATCGCTCACCATACTGTGTTAATCATGTTTCAATTTCCTATGAATTTTGGGTCATTTCTTTTGAGTTTTTTCTTCACTAATGTTTTTTAATTTTTATTTATGTTTAGTTATAAATTACTTTTTATGTTTTAATTTGATTTAAATGTTAATAAAGAAATTAAGTCTCAGTATAATATGTAACATAAACTTTATTAAATAACAATCCTCCAAAACTTATATTTAGCTCTACTTTTGTTTAATCACCTCCTGTATCAAAAGAATTCAAATATTTCACATTATGTTATCGGTTACTATAGATACTCGGATAGAAAAAACACATTCTAGTACACAGCATTGGAGAGGAGGAACCAAAATGTGTTTGAAAATTCATTTTAAAAGTTGTGGTTTTTTAACATTAAAAATAGAGCAAACGAACCTTGGGCAAAGTAGTTTTAGTGCAAAAAAATTCTGGATGATTTAGAATAGGCGTAAAAGACATCAAAAGTAAATGTGTTTTAAAGAACATACACTCGAAAAATTTCTTTAAAATGAATTAAGAATGAAACCGGACTACAGAACACTCAAGTTAAGCCGTTCACCCTGAGTTTCAGAAATGGGGTCCAATTAAGGAAATCTTGATGGGGTAATTTTGATTTGTGAAGTAATATTGAAAGTAATCCGGTTTGATAGTGTTTTAATATAATACATGTAAGGTTATTGTTAGGTAAATTTTCAAGGAGAGGGTTTATTTCACATAAAGGACTAGAATATCTAAAAGAAAAAGCGGGTTATATGGTTTATGGAAGTAATTACAGCATGTGAAGTTTAAATAATTTTGTTCTCATCGCGATGTTTTTCGCACAGTCTGTGACACAGCTGTAAAACTTAGATGATGATAATTCTGACAGTTAAGTGATATCGAGTTTTTGTAATTAGAGTCTTTTTATTTTTTGAAAAATAGATTGATTAAATATAGTAATTAATAATGAATTTTGAAACATATCTAGGGTAGGTGAAAATATTTCTATGATACTTTCACATTCTTCATGATCAGCTGAATAGTTAAACAAGAATATGATATATAAACACCATTATTATTTATAAATTGCAAACAAGTAAATGTATGCACACAAAATAAACAAGAAATGTAAGTCTCATAATCAAGTGAGAGAGAGGAAAGAATAAATAAGAATAAATAAGAAGATTTATGCAATTAATTAAGCGCAGCGTCGACAGTGCTAAACGTATTATATAGATTAGGTTTGCTATCTTCTTAAGGTTGCAATTTTTAACGACGTTGGATAAAATGCAGATTCATATACACGATTATTGTTACAAGTGACACACTGGAAACATACACGACTAAGCACACGTGTGTCATGCTACATGGCGAAAGGAATATTTAGGGGGGTGTAGTTTTTAAACGCGTACAAAACTGTTATATTACATTTAGTCTCTTAATTTAATTTTCAAATGATCAAGAAGTAATAAAACAAAATTAATAATAATAACTAGAAACTTGTTGTGAGTAACGTGAGGTCTTCCGATTGAATGCATCTTTAAACAAGAGGCCCATGGGGCCACATCGCTCACCTGAGCAACAATGGGTTTATATTGGTGTTCAAAGGATATTGTGCCATATGGTCCATCGGTAGAATAACAAAAGGAATACTGTGAAGTATCCAACTTTTTTACTTATTTTTGCATACACTTAATCTTTGACATTGTACCTTTATGAAATACTATTTTTACTGAAAACAAGATCCTATGCAAGACCCCCCCCCTTTTTTTTGGCAAAGTTAGACATAGCCGTACTCAAAATCCTTTTTCTTTTTTTCTTTTTTTTGCTTGTCAAGATTTCCGATATATAAGGTCTAGCCTCCCCCACCCATTTTCAATTTGCTTCCGACACAACTGCAATGTATTGACAGGAATATCACTCTATTTTACTAAGGTTCACCCATTATTTTCATCTTTATTCAAAAACAACAAATGGTTACAAACCAATATGATTTTCCGCTGTAATATTTTCTTAAGAGCGATAAAACATTTATCCCCGTAACACTATGGAAACTGTTTTAAAGAGATCGTTTATATTTAGTTTTGTCTGATAAACCATCAAAGTTGGTGTAAATTTCATATACTAGTAATTCATCGTATAAGGCGGGGGCCCCAAAAAGTAGTTACAGCATATCTTCCTTTAATTTTTCTGTACAAGTATTTAACATTTAGCGAGAAATTTCTAGTGATCAATTAAAACTTCAGCTTCAATCGTAGAGTTATAAGCATGATACAGAGTTCACAATTCTGCTAGGTTTGAGTCAATTTTTTTTGTACACGAGTTTATTACATTCAACTTAAGATTTTTAAACTTGGTATTTCCTATTCAGCATTTAAAATGTAAAAGCACAAAAACATAGCCTCAGCTCTGTGTACAAACAGAAAATTGTGAGCAAAGCTCTGTATCTTGCTTATAATTTGAAGCTTGACACTCAAATACGGTAAGTAAATAGAAAATTGTAAACAATTAAAACAGAAGAAACGTGCACGAAAACAAAGATCACAATTTATTTTTCAACATATATATAGCAGCGAAAACAATCTCCGCTTAGACTGAAAATGCTGAGCATCTTAACAAAACACGTTCCATTAATTAACCATTACGTAGGTATCGTACCGAGTTACCAATAAAATGTATAGTATTTTATAATATGCTGTAAGTGCATCAGATTTTGCTCATTTTGCGCAGGTAAATACTCAGCTCTCTGACTTACCGAAGTCTACATTTGATTTGATACGTAAAAATCCCAAAATACAGGCGATAGTTCCCCTCAAGTAACGAAAATGAAACGAGAATCAAAACAAGCTAGAACAACCGTCACACGTTAAAATGTCAAAGCATTGAAATATTTAACCTCAATTTACTTCACAAAATCGGCACAAATATATTTTGCATTTTTCAAATATTCCCATCGCACGTAAAGTGTTGCACAACAAGCAAATTTGTCAGTTTAACTCGTTTATCATGCGTTCAAAATGGCTGCTTCACACAGAACTTTCGTTTTCGAGATATGGAATACCGAACCCGAAGTTATAAACTGATTTACCGCTATTATCTCTTTATTATTAGTTACGTAAATTACTCAAATTTGAAACAGAATTAGCCCATAATTTTTGCAATTTATATTTTCCTTTCCAGAAGGATTATTTTAGCTAAATTACGTTGAATTTTACTCAGTAGTTCTTGAGAAGAAGATTTTTTAAAATGCACCCCCCCTTTTTGTACAGTTTCGAGGTTTTCTCTGCTTTGAATGAAGATCGGTCTTTCATTTCTGCAATTTATATTCACCATACCATAAGGATACTTTGTGCCAAATTTGGTTGAAATTGACTCAGTAGTTCTTGAGAAGAAGATTTTTTAAAATGCACCCCTCTTTTTTTACATTTTCGAGGTTTTCTCCGCTTTTAATAAAGATCTGTCTTTCATTTCTGCAATTTATATTCACCTTCTTATAAGGATGCTTTGTACCAAATTTGGTTGAATTTGGCCAAGTGGTTTTAGAGAAGAAGTTCAAAATGTAAAAAGTTTACAGACGGACGGACGGACGGACGGACAGACGGACGACGGACAACGGGTGATCAGAAAAGCTCACTTGAGCTTTCAGCTCAGGTGAGCTAAAAAGGAGCATTCGGAAAATGTTATTTTCTATCATTTCGTTTCCATTAAATCATCTCTTAGGAACTAAATAGACACAGCAATAACAAGAAACGTATTCATCAAATTCAATTTAAAATCAGAAAACTGTCCATAACTTTGCACCCGAACCGATCTTTTTAAATAAAAAACAGGTTTAATATAAAATTCATATTAACGATTTCAAAGAAATTTATTTAATAGTACTCCAGAAATCTGAAAAAAGAATAATAATAAAAAAAATACAATAAAATCTCTATAAGATCTTCCATGAAAACTGAAGACCTTAAAAGAATATCATAGTTTGACATCAAATTAAATGATGAACATACATTTAAATTGTGCCTCAAAATTATCGCTGACTCTCATAATCTCATAAGAATTATTAAATAGATAACGTACCATAACTTTTCTTACAAAGAAGGTAACAATATGATAGTTTTTTAAGGTTCTCCGATCCTCAGCCTCAAAGTATTTTTTTCATCACAAGAATGTTATTTATCCTTTAAACTTTATAAGTGAAATAAAATAAAAAGAATTTTTCTGATGGTATCCATGCATTTTACGAAGTTGTATTTTTCGCCACGATGGATATAATGGAAAAAATATATAAGTTGAGATCAAATTAGAAAAAAAAACCGGTTGTATCGGTGCATCTGTGCCTCGAACCCCTTTACCCATAGGTAGTAGGTCTCCGAAGAGCCACTAAGCCAAGCAGTTCGTTGAATAGCTGCGTGTAATATTAACACTACAAGACTAATTAAATTTGTCTATATAAAAGGCAGATTTATGGTACGAATAAAAAAATTCCGGATAATTTAGAGTTATCGAACATTGCTGAGGATCGGAGATCGTTAAAAATATAATTAACGGGAAAATGCATATCAGTCACGTTAATTGCTGTTTTCAATTGCAGAATGAATAAACACTGGTAATTGTCGATTATTTTTCATCAGAACGTGCTTTCCATATAGCCACTAAATGTACTCAGTCTGTCATCTGTCGACTGAGAAGATTCCATCTCCAGGCTAAATGTAATTTCTTCAACACAAACGGCAGTTTGGTCCTGAATGGCTTCCGTCAAGTTGTCGTCTTGATAACTATCTCCTGTGAGCATTATGATTTCATTATTATTTGACAGTTTTGCAGCATCAGACATGTTCTTTCGGTCTTCGTCGTTGAGAAATGAGTTGGATTTTTCATGAAGCAGCTTAAAAGCATTCAAGTTACCTCCCCTTGCAGCTAGGACACACGCTGGACAACCATATTCATCTCTCTCTTCAACCAAGTCAGGGAATTTGGACACAAGATACTCGCATACGTTGAATTTCGCATAAAGACTGGCAACGTGTAATATTGTTCTTCCATTTACATCTTTGGAATTTATGTTTTTCACGTTCTTGTCTTCTACGATAATTTTTAAAACTTCAAGATTACCACATCTTGCTGCCACATGTTGTATTAACCAACCTTTATCATCTCTTTCCGAAAGGAGGATTGGTAACTTTTGTGCAATGAGTTTCCAAATCTCCGTTTTTCCATAAATACAAGCTGTCTGTAATATATTGATGCTGTTTTTACAGTTAATACTGTATTGGTATATCTTGTCATTCAGAAATTCCATAAGAAGACGCATCACTGAAACATTTCCACCAAAAGCTGCATAATGGACAGCATGAAAGCCTTCTTTGTCCGATTCATGGAGCATAAATGGATATTCGGAAATTATCAGACGAACAATTCTTGTGTCACTATACCGACAGGCAATATGCAAAATATTTCTAGGGTATTCTGAAGTTTTTAACGCTTCCGATACCCATTTAGAGGAAATAAGCATCTTCAAGATTTTTTTATTTCCTCCACGTGCTGCATAGTGCGCGGTAATTCTTCCTTCATTATCTTTCTCCCGTGTAATTTCAGGATATGTTTTCTGAAGTTCTGTATAAAGGTCACTGTTTCCACTTAAACAGGCTAAATGAAGGATGTTGACAGACGTTTTGCCTGATTTAATGCACACCTCTCTATAGTTTTTTCTTAAAAATGATATGACTGATTTATTTCCGTAAAATGATGCAAACAACATCGCATTCCATCCATTGCAATCTTCTATGTTTAGCAAATCAGGATCTTTCGACAAACAAAATTGACATAGCTTTACGTTACCATTTTTGCAAGCGATGTGTAAAACCGTCATTCCTTCTGAAGTTCGGTCCCCAAGATTTGCCCCATGGTTGATTAAAATCTTTAGAAAAGAAATGGAATTATTCGTTCTCTCAGAAGCATAATGGACTACACGATACCCTCTTTTATCTTTTGCACGCAAAAACTGACATTGTTCAGGAATTTTTGCCATTTTATTTTCAAATGATTGTTTACTTCTAGTTTTACACGCTTCCATTATTGCCAACAAAAGGATCATCTCGTCTGATTTTAACGAGTGAATGTTGTTCACATATTCAGGTTCATCATCAGATATCGCTACGGAAAAAATATTTCAGATTCATTTGTCATTCAAAGATTTTTAATGTTTCCTTCTAAGAAAGTCAATATAAAAATTGATATTTTAAATGAACATTATCTTTACCTCCGTTTATGAGTCCATCTTTGAATCTATGTGGTAAGGAGAAGCTGCTTGACAAAGACGACCTAGTCTTTTTCTTTTGATATACACCATGGACAGAATGGAATTTAATTTCTAAAATGAAATAAATACTGTAGATGAAATTAAATTGGTCAGTACAATAAAATAAAAACAAAGAATAAGAAATTTTTTGAAAATTCAAAATCCGTACCACTTAATTTCTTCTGTACTTTCTTTCGTAGTATTTCGTCGTTGTCCTGGAGATTTAAATGACCTGCAATCAATGCATTTTATTAAACATTAGTAAATCTCCTCATTGTTATTGCATTTTAACCAAACTAGGACTAAACACATTGATAATTGGTCATTGTAAGGTAGGTTGCTTTTTTTTATAATTTCAATAAAAATGTTTATTTCAAATTTTGGAATGTTTATTAAAAACAACATATAAACATCGAGAGAAGCTGATTTTTTCTTATCAATTTTGTATTTATGAAAACCAGAAAAAGGTTGTACGTTGCTATTTTAATGATTGAAATTAAGCATTACTAGTCTTATATATTTTGTGTTTTTAAATCTACTTAAGGTGCAAACAATTCCAGTTGTGGCTATAATGAGATGGTTAACAACTTAGATGATTTTATTACCTTTTAGTTTCTTTTCTCCTGTTTCCTCCATTTGATGCTATAAACAATTGAATAACAAAATTGTGAACATCGCATATACCTGTCTTTCAAACTTGTATATTAATAAGGAGCTTTGTATGCAAAACTATATATCTCGCTTGGAACTCGACATAATGGCATTCGAATTTTTGTAAACCATTAAAAAACCTATGTTATACATTCTATACATTTACAATGGTTAAAAATACATTTAAATTTTGAGATTATATGCCACACATGCATAATGTCCCTTTAACAAACCTATGTTATACTTTCTATACATTTACAATGGTTAAAAATACATTTAAATTTTGAGATTATATGCCACACATGCATAATGTCCCTTTAACAAACGAGAAGATATTCAAAAGTTCTAACAAAGGCCTTGCTATACTCAAATACATTCTACAAAAAGACAATTTTTTAAATGTTCAACAATTTCTGAAAAATGTTGAATTCTAAATCTTTGTAAATTTTTCAAACAATAAAGAAGAAAATTTTATGAAGTGGTGTATATGTGAAATATAAATTTGGTGTAATTATTTAGGTAGTGGTTATATCTGTTTTAAAATATCACTTGATTCCCTGTTTGTTTTTAAAGGAAATACTGTGAAATGTCTATCTGAATATATTCAAAAATGGGAAACATACTTTTATTAGGAAGATACTGACGTGTTCAATTTTCTCAAGTTTTCTTAAAGTTATGAATTTATTGGTTAATCTGACTGTATTTTATATTCATTCTTTTTTACATTATCATGTTACGATATTGATATAGATCATGATGATTGTGATGGAAATCAAACATTTAACTTATTGTTTACTTTGATTATATTTAATACTTACAAAAGATAAAAGGTTCGTAATTGGTTTAAGAAATTACGTTGAGAACAAACATTATGAATTTCTTCATAACATTCTTTTTTTCGAAAAATTGATATGAATATTAAAATAACATTTGTCTACGCTACTGTCTTGCATAAATTATAATTCCGCCAAAAATATAATTCCGGCAAGAATTTTAAGACAAAAATGTGATTTTTTTTTTTTTTTTTTTTTTTTTTTTTTGTAAGTTGTAAAGTTTTCATTCAATTTTGTACAAAATAACATTGAATGAACTTTAAAATCCATGCGATCTGCATAAATAATTCAAATCTGCCTGGCAGTAGAATGCAATATCTATTTACAAGTAAAATTTTGCACCATGTATAGACTTCAAAACATATTGATACTAACAGTAAAGAATTTATTTTTGTCAGTAAATACAAGAATGTATACAAATTTTCTACGTCTATGTTAAAAAGAACTGTCATTAATAGAATACTTATTGAGAAACTGTTAATAGTTAAGAACTGTAAATTTGCTGAGTATGAAAATCATTGGCAAACTATTTGTGATATGTAATAATGTGTCCATAAAAGCTGCAAGGAAATTGCAAGCAAAGTATTTATATGTAAATGAAATCATCAGTGTATAAATATTTACATTTATATTTCTCCTTGTTAATTAGTGTTTCCCTCTCTTTACTCTCTTTCATACCCCCCCCCCTTTCAAACTTTCATAGGAAAAGAGTTACCTAAAGATAATATTTGACAGTGTTCGTACATGAATTTTTTTTATTTCATATTTTATTTTTTATTTTTTTTTTTGGGGGGGGGGGTCGTTGGTGTATATACTTGTTTGTACATGTACATGTTAATGCACGGAATGTGGCTTTGTCTGTCTCTATGTCTGTAGTGAAGTGAATATATTAATATATATATATGTGATATGTGTCGTCTTAAAATGTTTGATATTAGTATGTATATGAAATTGAATAATAAAAAATTAGTATTACCTTTTTGATTTCGTCCATTACTTTTGTTATGGCTTTTTCAAAATCTTCTTGAATCACACGTGCATGGGGTCCCTCCGATTGTTGGATCCAATTAATTATCATCTGATAACCCAATATATGCATGGGATCATCCTTAATTTCTTCGATGTCTTTGCATATTTGATTATGTAATGATGTTCCATAAGGATTTGTAATGCTTTTTAAGACAAAAGCCACGTCATCAAATTTATGAATAAAATCAGACTCATTTATGCTCGCTTTGTTCGCATGAGCAAAGTAAGTATTTCTCTGCTCGCGAAGCTTTTCAAAATACTGTTTTTCTTGCCTAGAAAGTTGAAATAAATTGACAAGCAAACAAATTATCAAAGATATATCAAGATCATCTTCGTTCATGCTAGGCTTAATATCATATACGCAGCAGCAATTTCCTTTTCTATTCCGACATTTCCTTGATTCATGTTTCACATATAGTAACTCCCACTGGTAGGTAGATCGTACTTTTCCATACTGCCGATTATCTGTGTGAGGTAGACACAAACAACACAAACCCTTGAAGTAAAGATGATACACGTCATGTTTCTTTTTATTTAGGAAATCTGGAAACGTTAGTTGTTCAGCTTTTACTTTTTCCTTCAATGCGTGTGTCATGATAGAGCTTCCAGTATTTAAAATCAAAGCACTGAGTTTGAAAAACCAGATGTTCTGTTCCGATGGAAACGTCATGTTACCTTTAAAATCAATGAACATTAATGTGAAAATGGTTTCAATGGACAACCTAGCAAGAAAAACTTGAGTATTTTCGTTCGTTCTGCAGACGCTCTGCACACAATTCAAGACGCTATAGCGTAACCCAGTGTTAGCGTAAGATTACGTCGCAAAGCTTAAAGACCAGCAGTTGGGTATAAAAGCAACCAATCGGTGGAAATGGTGGAGAATATGAATTTTCTGGTCACATTCAGATTGCAGCACTTATTTTGCAAAATAAAATATCAGCTATTTTATTATCATTTGAAAATAGCTGTGCCAGTTCCTCTCATCACTGGGCATTTATTGGTTGGATTTATTTTATTTATAAATGCTTATTTAATCTTAATTTTGGCTTCAAAAATTTGAAGCAGAGCTAAATTTTGAATTCCTGATCAAAGATTGGCAGATTGTGGGCGTGATCTTATTTGTTATTGTTTACACCGGATGTTGACTCACTCACATGTATATCTGTGATTGCGCCAAAATGAACCAATACAGTGTATTGGTACACATGCATTTCCTTGTAAAAAGTAATGAAATATTTAGTTTTACTCACATTTATTAGTAAATCCATACTTTTTTAACATATTCCTTTTAATTTTTGAATTGTTAGTGAAGAATAATAATCTTGCACACATTATAAAACTGTTTAACCATTCCTGGGTGAGAGAGAAAACACAGGTATAGCCATTTCTTACTATAGGTTTGCAGCTTATCAATCCATCAAATCCAAAACAAATGTCTTTACACAAAAGTATTCATTGAATTATTTAAAAAAAAGTAAACACATGATACTACATGCACAATGTTTTCAGTCCTTTGCTACACATGTTCTGCATCAGTTTCATTGCTGTAAATGTTTTACCCTGACCTGTTTAGCATTTGATAGGTACAGAAAGGATAACCTTAATAAATATTTGCGCTAGTAAACCTAAGGCATGACTATCAAATTTATAGATAAAATCAATTATAAATTAAAAACTTGCAGAATATAATGGTTAGTTTTATAAATATTTTTTTTAGTTCTTTACAGTTAAAATGATTTAAAAACCCTTTCAGTGCCTCAATGGCATAGCACATTGGTAGAAAAGTGCGGGAAAAGCATCCGTGAATTATCACGGTGAACTTCATCATATTACTCCCACAGGTGGCCCATGTATGGAATGTTGTCAGGATTGGGAAACCAGCCTCTAACACATTTAATGACACAATCTGGCATTATGTCTCTACGATGCCACACAAAATTTCTGAACCTTGGGTCTTGTTCTAATGCCCTTCGTTTTTTATGAACATAGCTAGGATGATTCCAAACATCTCTATGATACATCATTGTCCAAAATCTTTTGTATATTTCTTTACGTAAATTTCTATTTCTTCTGTGTTTTGCATGAGGGTCAGTTTCCCACCACAGCTGCCTATTTACTTCATTGGTGATACATGGTCTACAGAAACAATATATGCACTCTGTACTATTAGGATCCTGTTGAATTCTAAAATGTTGATTAACTTCCTCATCGTTGTCATTTATTTCTTCTGTATGATCTTGTGAGTCAGTCTGAGTTTCGGCATCCACTAAAAAGCTTCTATCAGAAATAACTGCAGAATCAAAATCCCAATCAAAATGATGGAAAATACCTCTTATATTTTCTATCTGGTCATCACTCAATTGCATTAAAACCTGCTGTTTGCTTGCCATTTTCAGAGTTGAGATACTGTCAAAGTTTTCGCGGGTAAATGTCAAATTACTCTGATTTAATACCCATTAGCAACTTTAGCCAGTGCAGATGCCAAACAATGATAGGGGAGGGGGACATAGAGGGAAAACTTTACTAACACCTACTAGTATAAATAAATTAGTAAATACCAGTAAATGCAAATATTTTTAACTGTTTACTGTTTAATGCATTTTTCACTTTTTTCTTCATTTGGATGGGAAGATGGAGGAATTATATGCATGGATATAAAACATTTAAAGATTATTTGAAAATTTATAGGTTTTTTGTTTTTCCTGACATTACCTTGTTTTCCCCAGAAAGGGGGACAGAATGGTAAGCATGATTTTTCTCAAAGTTTCAAATCACAGGACTGCTTCATTATTGATCTAAAGGGGGGTGCTTCGCTGTTGAATTGAATGTTTTAATCACTGTTGAATATTTTTGGTTTCTTTGTGAATATAAGTAAACTCTAAAACTTTTTTATATAGTAGAGTCAAAATGAAATAAATACTTTGAAAAAATACAGTTCTATTATAATAAATAATGTCCCACATGTCCTCCTTTAAAAATGGACCATACCCATGAATTCTCAAATTAGTTTTGATACTTCATAACCACTTTGTATTCTCTTCCTTTTAAACTAACATGGATACTGATTCTAAAAAACGCCCACCGTCATTCAAATTATCAATTCCGGGGGATGACCAAAGAAAGAATTCGATATTATCATTACTAAGTAATGTCAGAGAAATATTAGTGAGACAGTTTAATCATCCAGTGAACAATGGAGATATAATTGAAAACGCGCTCACTGCATTCTTGGAAAAGCATAGAGACAAACATGTCGAGACAAACAATGAAAATATGGATTTTAACACCTATGTCCAAGTACAGGAAAAGGACTCAAACCAATGGATATTTCTGACAGCTGAAGAATCACTCAAACGTTTGGTTACAGTTGCTGAAAATCATGCAAAACTTTGTAAAGGAAGATTGGTATCAAAAAAATTAACCGAAAAAGGACATGTAGCTGCAGTCAGATTCAACTGTAGCATGGAAAAAAGTCATAGCCTGTTGTGGTCATCATCACCTTATTTGCCCAACAATGAGTACCTCGTCAACAGAAGAGTAATGCGTGGATTTGCCTGCAGTGGCATGTTACCAGTGCACTACATGCGGTTTGCTAAGGGAGCCAACATTGGAGTAATTAACCGAAAAAAAAAAACAGAGAGCAGTGCTTACAAAAAATCTACCCGCATGTTGAAGAAGAATATAAAGAGAGCATCGACCTGGCCCTTTAGGGTGAGGTAGGATGTGAAGAAGATGACGGCATAACAATTATGACTGATGCTCGACACGGGTGGAGAAAAAATGCAAAAGACTCCAGCATCGTTGCCATTGGTGAAAAGACACACCGGGTTATTAAATGCGAACATGTCACTAAACAAGATGATCATGTCTCGCAAAGACATGAAAAAATAGGAACTGAAAGGATCTACGAATTTCTTGATGAGCAAGGAGTAGATGTTAATGTTCACATTCACGATCGAAACTTGTCCATCAACAAATTGGTAAAAAGCAAAGGAAACATTATCAATCAAAATGATTCCTGGCATGGTGTTAAACCAATAAAAGAGAAAATGAAAAAGGTGTCAAGTGGACCAGCATATTCTAAAGGCAAAACCTGGTCAGATGATCTTCAGGACAAAGTCGAACCAGTGGCAACGCACTGCCATTGGGCTTTGAGAAACTGTGATCAAGAACCTGAGAAATTAAAGAAACTTTTGTTGAACACAGTGGAACATTACAAAGGAAACCACAGTGACTGTCATTCCTCTTCTAGATGTAAACTAGACAAAAACTATGAACCTTCCAGAGTTGTGTTGGTTGACAAAGTTTCTGAGAAACTATTACGCAATGTTATCGTCAGTTCAAATTTGTACAAGTACCCGGAAGATTATGTGTTAGCTAAGGACACTTACTATGTTGAAAGCTTCAACAACACAATGAACATTTTTCAGGACAAAAGGATAGCGTTTGGAGACCACACATACAGAGCCAGATCCCATTTAGCCGTTTGCCATTGGAACGAGAACGTTGATAGAGTGTACACCTCCGTATGGAATCCAAGAAGACCAGATGCCCCTAGGAGTTCCAAGGGGAAAAAAGTGTACAAAGTTCCAACATATACTTATAGAGATAACATCTGGAGGAGACAGATATCGGCTCTATTTTAACCTGTGAATAACTGTATAGGAGATAAAGTAAATTATTAATGATATATTATATATAATGATCACACATTGGGGTCTTTTCGACACATGATCTTCTATATTGTTCAGGATTTGTTTGTTTGCATAATATAAAAGATATTGTTTGTTTAGTACTAAAGCTAGACTTATGATATATTAAATTTAGTAATACAAATTAATTGAATTTGTCTGATATGTTTTGACTGTATATTTAATTTTTTGTTATATCAAATACACACATTGTACAAATTCTGTATTGGTTTTCATTCAGCTTTATACGTTGTGATAACTCATCTGCCTCTCTGCCTTACAAATATCGTCTGCTACAGAGCACGTGTTACAGCAGACAACAATTCTGCTGCTGCACTGATAACAGTGCTAAGCCCTGCCCCCATTGCCATATCGGCTTAATTGCTGTAGGGGTGTATATTTTTCTAGGTCACTCTCGGCCTTTAAGCAAGGATTTCGTGACTTGATTTAAAGGGCTTTTTTCTATTTCTCTCTAGTCTGTGCAGATTTTTTAATACAGAGACACTAAAAATTATGGATTGTTACATACATCGAGATCTCGTACCTATGACTCATGTTCTCAGCACTTAAATATTCTCCACAATGGAAGAATGATAATATCGTGTCACTTGTTTGTCAAAAGTTTACAAATCTTAAATTACAAATGTGTTCCATGTTTCAACATGGAATCAATTTATTTTGTTTATTTCCTAGCTAAATGTTGTGCTGTAGATACAGTTGTTGGGAAAATTAAGCTACTTACTCAATAGTGCATCTCTTACTAGCGATTATTGTAATTTCTATGTATTCAAGAGCACCAAGTGCTATAATTAGATGATATTTTAAACCGGTTTTCATGAAGTTCTGCTTGATCTATTTATAGACGATTTTAGGGCGTTTGATAAAAAAAACAAGCCTATATTAAATATGTCTTTCAAATACTGGTGTAGATACGCTAAAAATGCGTATTTGTTATGGAATAGTAAGCATAGACAATGTGCACATATTAGAAAATGAACAGTTTAATACAGAAATATAAAGTGTACGAACATCTTTCTCTTCATTATCACTAATCATTATTAATATAACGAAAAATACTTATCATTGATAAAGACGTCGTACAAATAACTTACATTTTATGGCGTGAACATTACCCTTATATTCGGTTTATTTCACAGTAACAGTTGAATATCATGTAGCTTCATGAATGCATTTAATACAAAATCGATATTGCAACGCTCTGATTAACACCGGGGTATTTGCAATCAGCTTACTTGTAAGATTCTTATATGGAAAAACGTTCTAAAAACATATAATTGCTTGTTTCTTTTCGGTCAATTTTCAAAGAGAAGATGAAGAAAAAAAATCAGTACAGAAGCTTCTTACTACAATGGGCCACAGATAGTTGTTATACATGTAATTGTTGTTATCATTGTAAATTTTCTCCCTTTTCATTACAAATGAATCGGCGCATTTAATTTGAGTCGACACGGTTTTTAATTAATTGCACACGTTACTCGGAGAAGTCGGCAGTCCTGAATATTAGCTAAATGAACTTGTTAAGACAGAGTATAGATGTGACTCTCCTTCCACAAGGTATCTCTGAATTTTCCACTTAAGTTATTATTGAGTCGATTTGAGACTGTTCACGGTTGGTTTATATCCTGGTGTTCGTTTTTATAATTATATAGATCATTTTGATTGTCTTGATTAAATATTCATTAATCATTACAATTGCTTATGATTATTTTATTTTAGTGCGTGACCCAACAAAAAGAGCATTTGATTGCTGAAATAAACTCCATGTACTTATTCCGCAATGTAAGTTAAAACTTTGCCTTACGTCACTATCGTGAGAGGTAAATAAAGGATCATGTGCCGTGCGGCCCCTCGATAGAGTGACAAAAAATAAATATCCGAATTTTGAACTTGTGTTTGTATATACGTATTCTTTGACATATGTACCTTTATGAAATCCGACTTTTACCGAAAATAAAAAGACCAGATTTAAGATATATTACTAAATATTAGGTAGGGGTACACTGTTTACTTCCAATTCCCATTCATTTTTAGCCCCGCCCACCTTTTATAATTCTTTTAAAATATATGAGCGCAAGGGGGCAAATTTTCTCCTTTGGCTAGTTGCTGTATTTTATTAAAATCTACTTATATGTGAAAGGAGAAAAATGTACTTCAATGCGTTCGATTCCCGTAAGTAAAAACATTCAAAACTCTAAACGGCCTTTCCCATTATAAACAATTGTTGTTTACCTGGCGTGAACTCGCGTGACCTTTCATAACCTTACTCACCTGTTCTGATGAATACGCTTAATTTTCTTTGTACGCATGTCACGTGGTCTACATTCTTGCTCGGGTACATGTGGTGCACGCTACTTCGTCAACTCATGTCATAACAATTTTGGCTTCGTTTACATATGCATATAATATATTTATCACTTTTTTCATTGGTGTAATTTAGTATAAACTTATTCCGTTCGGTGTTTTTCTTTAAGTAAGTAAACTATTGATCTATATACCGGTACCTATAGGGACACATTCTCTTACCAGAGGTCGTACTACACAAGCTTCGCTTACACCTCTGTCAACGCCCGATGTACAAGATTCTTGTACAAACTGAAACGATGGGCAAAATGTATTTAAAATCAATGTATGTACTTCTTTTATCTATAAATATGATTATATGTAATTCAGTTTAAATCTTTAATACTTTTATTCATTTTTATTTCAAAGTTACTGGGAGAACTATTTCGCGGAGGTAAAAATTAAAATCTGATCAAATGATTTAGTTTGACTAGTTTGATGTTTGAAAGTTTTAAAAAATCAGATTCAGCAAGCTCCCGATTCATCGTTAATTTAACACAAATCAGCAGCAATGTTATCCCCTATGATAGTTTTAAACTTGTCCACTAAGTCTTTACCCGTTAATATCTTCCCTTTAAGTTGGTTGTACAGGAGAAACAAATCAACAAAGCCATGTGCTCGCCAAGCTTGTTTTGATCATGTGACAGACTATTTTTCCGGCGTTGACAGAGGTGTAAGCGAAGCTTGCGTTGCACGACCTCTGGTGAGAGAATGATAGGGACACTGTATTAGCTTGCACGAGGTTTGTCTTGAGTAGAGACTGTTTACCATGCCAAAATCGTTTAGTTGCGTTGTATGCAGTAAGCGTACCAGTTGTAGAAATCGAAGGACATTAAAAGGCAAAAGAAATGATACATAAAGAAGATATTTGGCTCTATCATTGGAAAAACGGTATCAGAAAATGACGTTGTTTGTAGCAAATGCGTTTTACATTTCCACAAGGGAATACTACATAATAAGTTATTTGCAAGTTCTACACCTGCATCAGATGTAAGCATCCGTTATTTGGGCACAAAGTCACACAGATACTGCACTGTATGTGGAAAAAAAGAAAAACGAATGCAAGTTATTCTCGGCAAGGCCCATACACAAGTTTTTTTTTTAAAACATTATATAATTCTTTATGAGAAAGCACGAGCTTGTCCTTGTCATTTTGTGGGCAAAGAATTAAAAATTTCTAATCTGCAAAAATATTCTCATAGAGCAATAGTCGGTACAAAAGCAATGTCATCCACAGAGCATACAAACTACGGAAGCTTTTGCTGAGATCTGAAAACAATAGAATAAATTTCGAAAACGATTCTCTTCGTGATGAAGATTGTTATAATTTGACAGGAATTTCTAAATCACAGTTTTAAAAATTATGTTCAATTCTCACTTTGCGCAATAAAACGCGTGTAGGAATTCTACAAAACTACGTTCTGGTCTCTCGAATAACATACTAAAAACTTTATTTGGAATCGATAAATTATCCTGTATTTCTAAAATTGTCAAGAATGTCAGAGAAGCTATGATGACTCGTTCGCTCCACAATATATGGGCTTCGACCATATCACACGAAGTGAAGTGATTCGCAATCACACAACGATATTTGCGCGGGAACCTCTGGCATCCGGAGATTCAAACACCACAATCCTTCTCCTCGATGGTACATATATTTTCATAGAAAAAAGTTCAAAATGTGCTTTTCAAAGACAGTCTTACAGTGTTTACAAAGGCCGAACTCTTGTCAAACCTATGATGGTTGTGGCATCCGACGGATATATCATTGACATCTTGGCCCGTACCTTGCAGATGGGAAAAATAATGATGCCTTTTTTTCTTTCTTTTTTTTCTTTTATTTCAAATTACAAAACAGCCCATTAACAATATCAACCTATCTCGGGCCAAGATAGTTAGTAATAAAGAAATATGACATGTATTATAACAATTACAGCATATCTGCAAATTTCACAATATTAATTCTAAACATTTGTATTTTTGAAATATTTACAAGTACATCAATATTGTATCTTATATTGTTTTTCAAATATAAAACCAACCCATTGTATGTCTCTGTTTTGTTTTGAGATCTACAACACATTTTATATTTAAATATCTTGTAGGCTATGAAAGACACAATAGTATTTAAAAATCGTATTTTTTGCATTTCGTTCAAAGTAAAAACCCAAAATAACATGTTTCCACTGCATATCAAATTCTATAACTAAGCTTAAAGTTGACCATATCATCTTAACATGTTCACACTCAAAACTCAAATGTTTTACATCTTCAATTTCGCTACACATATTACAAGAAGCAGAAGACCTATATTTGCATTTAAAAAGAAAGCTGTTACAGCACACTGTATTGTTTAGCAATTTGTAATTAAATTCACATATTCGTTTGTCAAATATATCTTTTACTTTGTTTTTGTATATAACATTCCAATATTCTTTTTCCACTGAAAACAGTCTTTTAAACAATGCCTGGTGACAGGGAGGCTTAAATTTTTTGTACAACAAATTTTCGTAGAAAAATTTACATTTTTTGTCTTCAATACGATGTAAACCATTAATAGAAAGAAAATCACAAATGGATACTTTTTGTATATATTGACAATATTTCATATTAAATTTTAGAGATTTTTTATATATTGCATTTTTCACTATTCTATATTCACACATCCAGTTAGCTTTTTGTTTTAGAGAAGATGACAATGAAGTGTTTTGAATTGGCCATCAGCAAAAAGATCCTTTACATACAATATGCCGCTTTGAATCCAACTTTTATGACAAATTGTTTTATTATCAAACTGAAACAAATTATTGTTCCAAATGGGTTGTTTAGCAAAATTTATATCAGATAATTTAGTAATGTCAATTTTTTTTACAATCGTTGAAACTCAAAATACTTCTTTATAAAAAATAGAGAGTTTAGAAATTATTTCAAAATTAGAGTTATTAGTCTCTGATACGTTTAGTACATAATTGTTATCTACATTTAAATCTCTTAAATAACTATCAACTATTCTGTTAATTATGCATGTTTTGTCAATCAAGATTCTACACTACGATTCTACAATATCAACAACTCCTATTCCGATAATGATGCTGCTATTTTAAACAAGCATTTATCCAAAAAGGAAAATTGTATTTCAAAACGGTCTGACAAAAATGACATTCTAGTGTTAGATAGAGGTTTCAGAGATTCTCTTGATATAATTAAATCGTTGGGTTTACGATCAGAGTCGCCATATTTTTGGGGAAAGGGACAAAACCAACACTCTGTATCTGAAGCTAATGCATCTAGGTAAGTGACCAAAATTAGATGGGCAGTTGAATCTGCAAATGGTAGACTAAAACGATGGAAATTCCTAGCAAATATAGTTTCAAACACGCAAATTATGTTTATTGGAGACTATGTACGTATTGTGGGATCATTGATCAATGCATTTAGACCACCTCTATTGTATGATTCTGCGAGCGATTTAGAATTGTTAAAGAAAATGCTTCAAAAATCAAAAATCAAAAATAACCTTTTAAGAGATATGTTTATTAATGACTCTGGTAAACGAATTTTATCAAAGAAATTAACAAAGATAGACGCGTCGGACGCAGTACCAGATTTCCCTGTTCTATCGGAAGATTACCTTCGATCTCTTACATTTGAGGTGTATCAAATAAAACAAGCATTTTCATATACACTTGAACATTTAGATGAAGACGAGGAGTATAATATTATTGTAGGGAAAACCATGCCAAATATAATACAGGGGAAAATACAATCTAGACACGTATCCTCAAAGTCATATTATCTGTGGGTACAATTCGATTCCGAGGACGAATTAGATCCAATAAAATTCTGGTATTGTCAATGTAAGTCGGGGGCTCGTCTCGTGGAAAGTTGTGCCCACGTCGCTTCCCTTCTTTGGTATATAGGCATCCATAGGCACAACGACATGTCATTAAACACTCATATAATGCCGGGGAATATGTTGGATTGTAATTAATCTAGTAGTGAATCTTCATCTAGTGATGTAACAGACTCTTCATCTGAATCATCATCGGATTAAAAAAACAAAAACATGCTTAGCATTTATTCCATGCGCCGATAAAATTTTAACCAGAGAATCTTTCACTTTCATTCCAAAGATATGTTGATAATATACTTAGTATTTAGATAAAAAGGAAAAAATACATGTAAACTACGAATATAATTATGATTATTATTTTTTGGAGTCCTGTTAGCCACGATCATTTTTTAATTATTATTCCTCATTTTGAAAAAAAAAAAACCTGGGGTTAGAGGAATGGAAGGTTAATTATGACTGAATTCTAGAAAAGACATTTAATTAAGCAGATTACTAGTATTCAACAAAAATGTCATTATGGTAATTAAAAAGATAAAAAAGATTCACTAACCTTCAATCCACCCTCCCGCAAACATACACACACTTGAACAATTAAATATAACAAATTAAAAAAATTAAAAAACCAACAAAAAAAAAAATAAGAAAACCCCAAGAGCGAAAAAAAAAAGAAAAAAAAAGAAAAAAATAGAAAGAAAAATAACCAAAAAAAAAAAAAGAATATTACTCCCATGAGTATACTCGGTACTTTAATTTTCGACTGGAAAATGTTGTCACGTGATATGTAAAACAGTCCCGACCCAAATCTGTTCAATATATTGACAGGCACATCACTCTATTGTACTAAGACCCGCCCATTATTTTCATCTTTATTCATATACAACAAATGGCCACAAACCATGGCGAATTCCCGCTGTGATGGGGTCTTAAAAAACAACGATAATGGTTATAATGTGTTGGAACTATTGAAACAATTTAAAAGGCATCATATTTATATATTCTTGTTTGAAAACTATCAAATTTTTTGTAAATTTGATATAATTCGTCGTACAAAAAGGGGCCGCAGGCAATAGTTTCGGCACATGATCCTTTACTCACAAACTTTTTCTTTAAAGCTATGTTCAGCGCATTAAATGTTCTGTAGTTCTGGCCTTAGGGAGTGGTTCTGACCCTTATGAAATAGGAAAAGACAAAAAACTAGATGCTGTCATAAGATAGTAATACCCGCACCAAAGTGTTTGCCCTTAAATAACACTCCCTTGTACCTGTTTTAAACTAAGAGAAGGCCACATGCAATTACTGGTATTTTTTAAAAACCATTGTTTTACATAAAGGATGAGCACTGAATCCGCTTTTATACTAGTATATCTTTTGTATGACCCCTACCCCTGAACATTCAAACATATAATAAAATTACCGAAAATAAGCATCGGAACCCACCCCCTCCCCCCCCCCACCCCCCCCCCCCCCTCTCCAAACATCTGAAAATTTTAATAACAATGAAGCCTATAGCTGAAAGGAATATACCTCATACGCAATATTTTTACTACAATGACAATTTATCAATATTTTTTACGTTTGCAAGATTGACTGTCTTAAAAAGGCTATACATTAAGAACAATAAGATTGTTGTGTTAATGTGTAAATGTGTATATAGGAAACACATGAAATTGTTTTTCTATGATAAATATTCAAGAAAAAATGTCATCAAAAAGACTGATTAAAGTTTGACAAGATCTTGTTTTATTGTAGCCTTTTGTAACTATTAACAATGCTTTTCATCCTAATGTCCTTTATCAAACGAGGCCCTTTGTGATGGTCATCATCTCAATGATGTCTAGTTACTTGATGTACCCACTACTCAGACTCTGATATTTTTTATATTTCAATAATTTGCAAAAAAGGTTTTGAATAGCTTACATTAATGAAGATTTTCTGTAAAAATAGCTTTATAAAGCAAAATAGCATATAAATATCAGGACTATTTTGTAAATCAAGAGACTGTGCCTGACCTGAAAACATCTCCACTTTATAAATCTAACTTTACTACAAATTGAAAGATAGCCTATCATTTGTACATGTGGGACTGGGATTTCTGACTGCTGCAAACCCACCAGCAATAGAGTTCTAATATTTAGTGACAATGTATTCAAGTGTTTACTAGCATGGCTTAGTGGCCAATAAATTCATAATTGGGTACTTAACAAACTAAATTTATGCATAGGTAATTTCTGCATGTATACAAAGGTGTTGAATGATCAAAAAGTTAAAGATAACCCCCTCCCACTCCAGCCAAATGCATGAGAAACATGTTATATACAATCCAGGGATGCAGTAATTGTAAAAAGTATTTGTAATTGAGTGTAATTAATTACACTTTCAAAGTAATTGGAAGTAATTTGTAATTGAGTCTTCCTATAATAACAAATAATCAAAGTAATTGAGAGTTATTTATTACATTTGAAAAAATAAATGTAATTGTAATTGCAAGTAATTGACAAAATTATCGATGTATTTGAAAGTGTTTAATAACATTTTAAAGTAATTGATCCCAATCCTGATACAGTCTATTGAAATCAAAATACTGAAGTACTGAGAAGGTTATGCTTTGCAACTTTTGTGCTACATCTTTAGGAGTTGTTGCTTTAAATGGATGTATATTTATAATATTCATTGGAGCCAATGCTCTGTGTTCATTTTCACTGGTCTCTTTTTTTTATATTTACTAATTGGTCTAATATCTTGTAAATGGTTGAATATATCAATATATCTACACCTTAACCATAAATATTCTTGCTGATCATGTCAAGATACATTTAAGACATGATCCCTGCCCCTGGGGTCATCTTTTAAAATCACCCTGGAACTGAAAATGACCAAGTATCTTGAAAACCATTGCATTCCTCACCCCTAAACCTATAAAACAATTTTCCTTGTGTTATAGCGCATTAAATGTTCTGTAGTTCTGGCCTTAGGGAGTGGTTCTGACCCTTATGAAATAGGAAAAGACAAAATATCTTGAAAACTGTTTAGATGCCTACCACAAAACTATATACATTCTTGTTTCTTGTAGTATGATGCATCAAATTGTGTAAAGTACATGACCCCCATGAGTTGGTTTTAACATCTTCTCTGAAATAGGTAATGATAACATAATTTAATAACTGTTGTGATCCCCACCCCTTAACCATATTTATTCTTGCTCCTTGTTTCATTGTGCATCAAATGTAATAAAGATTATACCTTTTATGAGATGCCTGACATTCCAAAACTGAAAATAATAAAGTAATGTATCTTAAGAGTTATCTAGTGTTTGACCCATGTGGGTAATTCCTACCCTAATGATGACCCTGATTTGTTTGGGAGACTTTATCATTGCTTCGATTGTTTATCTTAACGATTAAAAAGTAATTTCCAAAATCTTGATGAAAATCTAGAAAAAAAATACCAAACAAGAAATGATTTTGCTTCTGTAAAAATGTAAGAAGAGATTCTGAGTCCTTAGAACCAGGTTTGATGGTGCTTGGGGATAAATATTACATTTTTAACCATTTATTGTCAATAAGTGTAACTTGAATATAAGACATCGATCCCCAGGGAGAAAATGAAACTTTTGATCATATTTCAATGAATGTCAATTATGAAAAGTGTAAATATTAGTTTTAAAGGGTTTTTTTTTTTTTTGGGGGGGGGGGTTGTTTTGGGGTGGGTTTTTTTTTAAACTTTATAGTTTTTAAGTTTAAAAATCCCCATGAAGAAGGTTGAAAACATGTTTATTTGTCCTCATTCTTTATGTCACGACAGCCGTCATGACTGTTCAAACAGAACAATATTTGATTTCTTTATTTAAAATTTTATATAAGATAAAAATAAACAAATATACACAACTTATAAACGTCATAAACAATAAAATTTAAAGTTCTCTGTTGTCACAAGTCTCCAGCACGGGCACGTAGAATGGGCCATCCTGTGGGGACGGACTAGAGATGAGTAGAGCTGGCATGGTGTGAGACAGTGGCGGACAGGTATTATCATGGCGATGGACTGCGAGAAACTGGGTAAGGACCTTATTAAATTAAACAATAAACATATTTTGAGTTACATGATTTATATACCTTACATAAACATAGGCTAAGTCACACTGACTTAAATATAACCTTATGGCAACAACAGCACGCCATCCAACAGCCCGAAACCACATCGAATACGAACACTGCATAACGATAAAAGTATCACACTACTTAACAAAGAATAAACACGTCTAAACGATAGACAAATAACACCGTACTACACGGCAAAAATACATGTACACCGTACTACACGGCAAAAATACAAGTATATCATGCATTTATATCCCAGTATAAAGCACACACACTCGAAACGTGACCACACAGGAACACGCGCGAGCAAACGCCTATGTTTAACAGTTCTACCTCGTAAAACCAGTATATCCAAAAGTAACCAAAAATACTTAATATAAACTCAACAGTAATGTAAAAAGACTAAGCTGTAGCTAAATTACAAAAAAATAGTTCAACTTACCCCTAGTAGGAGAAACGGTTACTCAAACCTTAGCTGCTAATACCTGCCATGGAGAAATCGTGGTCACTGTCTGCCAGGTCTGCAATGTGGCAGTTTAAATAAGGTAATTAAACAAAAGAAAAAGAATTGACCAATACTGTAGCTGACACCGTGTCCAGAAAGTACACTACGGGTATGAAAAAAAATAGTTTCATAAGGACGTTTAAGAGGTTCCCTAAAGGATACTAATACGTAAAAAAATGTAACAATAGAAATTGATTTGTGACACTTTGCCCTGAATAAAAATTTCCGAAACCTTATTCGTATAGGCGCGGCACCCCCATTTATACTTTCAGAGATGATTTGGTACTCGTGAAAATTGGAGTTTTTAGAACCATGTTTTTGTGTATAAAAAAAACAAACGTCATTTTCTGCAACCTATTGACCCCCTCAGTAAATATTGCCCTCGGGAAATATGATTTTCCATGGGGGAATAAATCTTCATATTTCCCTCAAAATCATGCAATAAATGTATGATATTTTATTTCTGGTACATATCTTGTAATTTAGCAAACTTAATATATCCTTTTGCACTTTCTTAGTAAGAGTGATTTTTTAGAGAAAGAACATGTAAGTATTGAACTTTAAGTATTAGAAATAATACGAGTGAAAACCTTATTTTAAAATAAGCTGTATTTTAGTATTACTGATGTAAATAGATATATAATTTGTAGTATGTCTGTCTGTGCCGTGTATTAAGCTAGCATACTAATAGGGCACGAGATATTCCCATTAGAATGGTATGAATTATGGTTTAGCATTAATATTTAATCGGTGTGACCGTTGGACCGAGCGCAGATTTAACACAGTGCAGTTTGATTTTTGTACAGCAATTTATTTGAAACGAACACAGTAGGATCCGCCTACTCAAATCATTAGCCAAAGTTAAACTAAACGTCGCGTGCTCAGTCTACATTATGACGTCATGTCTCGTACGTAAAACGAACAAGTTTTGTCTTCGGAAATAGCAGAAGAGAGTTACGTGATTCTGACAAAAATTTATGTCTTCTTTCATTGTTTATCAATTTAATTCATATGTCGACTACCGGTAATAAAATTGAATATTTTATTCAGTATCTAAAAGATCAGTTGATTCATGTTAATGTTTTTTTTTATTTTCCATCTGATAATTTGATAAGATATACATAGAACTAGTCGTGTTTCTTGATTGAAGCACTATTGAAACTAATCTGGTTTTCACTTTAATTTTTTGAAATTTAAATTACCTTTAATTGAAACATTGGAAAGTTTTTAATCGAGTTTAGGGGCAATAAACATCGATAAGTGCCAGTCAATCAATGATCGAACTAACTTTTTTTTAAAAATGGCGGCCAATATGGCGGCGCCCAGGGCTGGAAGAAATTTTTTAGCCCATATTACCCCTGATTCAACTCTCATTTATCACTGATTTTCTTATATATACGTGTTACCATTAATCCTCGCTGCGCTCGGTATTAATACAATGTATGTCATATCTAAAGATATCTCTTATATAGCTGTAAAGCATTTTATAATTTGTATGAATAAAATGTGTAATTACATGTAAGAGTTATTGCCATTTACCTAGAGTAAAGCATTATCTATAATATATTTTATACATATTACTTACAATTGTTATTCGTTTCATTTCATAGTATATATTTATATATTTGTTTCATATGCCAGCATCTGTTACCACAATAAATGCATGTCAAGGACCCTAATCAGTGTTCGTGATACTTATAACCATCACTGTTACATAACTCGACAAGAGGATTTAATTCTTTCCCATCTTATTATTTCAGAGTGTAAGACTGATTGATAAAGTGTTTCTTTGATTTGCTAGCATATGAACTGGAGGTGCAAAGTATAACATACTGGTAACATAAAACTTTGCTGTGAGACTAGCATTACTGTTTTAAATTTTTGCTGATTTCGAGAGAGATGTTATCTAGAAGAAACCATTTACGTATTTATAATCACAGTAAGCAAAAGCACTGCATAGGATAAAAAATACTGAAACTGTATAGGCTTACAAAGATTAAGCTAATTAATCATAACTATGTTATAACTGTAAAAGTAAATAAATGTAATATGAACGTTTCAAACCCAATTTTTTTTTTCAATACATGCTACATTTATTCCGTTATTTGACTTTGCATGATAAAAACTTTATCAATGTCCCAATTGTTGTTTTGTCTTTGGATTCAATCGTCTGCGCCGTGAGCTGAGAATAAGTTTTAAACAAAACAAAAGACTTCGTTAAAATTCATGTATTGTTCATTTATTCAGGTTCTTCTTTCACCCTTGCCAATTTTCTACGGTACTGTCCTACGTCGGTGATTGCGTGGTTGTTGGTTCGACTTTATCGAACACACTCCAAGAACTGACAATCAGTACAGGTATACAGACAATGACCAACACAATGAGTATAACTGCATTATAAAAATGAAAAAATATAATAAAGATTAAAAACAATTTTAATTTTTCTACTTGTAGATTGTTTTCCATATATTTGTTCACTTTAAAGTATATTAATGTTTGCAGCTAATGAACAAAATATTTTCAACTGGAGCAATTGGTTAAAAATCAGAGAGTTTAGAGCGGAACAAAATAGTTGAAAAATATTACGTGGTATAATAAAAACAGTGAAGTCCGACTGCGAGGCTTGAGGTACGATCATGTGACCTACTGGGTAGTGAGCATATACGCCCTGTTTGTAGGAGGCCTGGTGGTACACCTGGGAGTTAGAGGGCTCTGTCAAAATCAGGACAACGGCGAGAGGAGCACAACGACACTGGATTTTGTCATCATTGCGATTCTCGTTTTTATTTCAAAATGTGCATATTCAGAATATTTGTTAAAAAGGAAGATATATGCTATAAGTGTAAAGTATCTACTAAACAATAAAAAGGTTTCCGATTACCTAGGTTACGCGTATGATATGTCGTCGTTTGAAACGGAAAATTCATATTCATAAGACTATATATCAATATTTCCTGATGAATATAACCTTATTCATCTCTTTAAATTGACTATAGTAAAACCAAATCAATTTGGTCATGAATTCAAAAAATCTAATGATGTCTCTTTTCAGAACGGAAATGTTTATAAAAGCAAATCAACTTTTGATTTTCTTTTCGTAAAGGAAGTCAACAATACATAAACTTCAAAAATAAAATCATTACATGTACTGAGAAAATAAAAATCATTTAATTTTATCCCATATCAACCTATCAATAAATTTATAAAACAGTCTAACAGATAATTAATTGTAATTTTTTGTTGTATAACAAACTGAATTAAATAAAAAAAATAACAATAACAATACCATCATCAAAAATCATAAAGCAAATTATTTCTTTTTCAGAAAATCTAAAATATCATTTTACCAATTGCTTACCTCCGAGGTCTACCAACTGACTTTTCTGTTTTGCTTTAGTGTATATGTTGTTGATTCGTATGATGCTAACATTTATTCGTGGTACAAACAGAGGATTGGATATAACCTTTGATCATTCGTGGAGGGTCTGGTTTGTCATCTTGGTGGGTATTTTTGACAGATAGATAAATTGATGTACACCTGTATGTTGCAAATGAAGTGCTTTACCTAAATTCGTAAGTTGTTTCTTCATATTGTTATAGCCTCACTTGTTGTATAAACAAAATCATGTGGGAAAAATTCTGGCACAAAACTTGAAACCAGTGGATCTTTTTGGACTAAGTTATATTACATATCTTTGCATAACTAACTTTTAAACCTTTGAATTTGGTAAAGATTCATGCACATAGACAGAGATCATTCGAAGTGATTGCAAATGAGGAAGTGTACTTTCCTTACAAATAATTGGTTCTACCCGGATGTCGTGATTACATTATGGAAGTACATTGGTACACGCTATCTTTACGTAACTAATTCTTCCCATAAGGCATACTGCTTTTCCGACTGCTTTGGGAGAGATATATTCCTTTTCTTGTTGTCTGCAATGCTGTTTTTATCCTGTTGATATGGTAATTTTACTGTTTATATGAACAACTTTACTGCAGTTAACATACAATCGGCAATGTTAACAGATTTTGTCCAACAACTTCATTTATATTTGTTTAAATCAATATACATGTATATATATATTGAAAAAAATA
>WFKH01003881.1:2916850-2942226 GCA_016163765.1 Magallana hongkongensis | reverse complement strand
TTAAAAAAAACTTTTTTTAAAAGGATTACCATTTCTACAGGTATGATAAGATATACATGAAACTAAAAAAAAAAAATTAAGTATTCCATCATTTTCCTTCTTTAACATTTAATGAAATATACCCCGTTTTTTTCGAATTAATCAAATGTTCTTTTGCTGTCACACTTTAAACAAAATTAATTTAATTTAGTAGACTATTTTGAATTCCATCACACATAGAACATGCATGTATTCATGATTCAATTATATTTTCAGTATTCAGTTATAAAATGAAAATAACAACATTATCTTATTGAATGAATATGACAGAAATCATGTATATAATTAAATGCATTTCTAAAACTTTAGTTTTCATTCAAAGCGGATTATTATCAAAGAAGCAATGTAACATTTTCGTATACCCCCACACGCCATGGTGTGTACATTGTTAAATAAAAACGCTGGTGAAAGCTCATAAAGCCTTAGTCACAACTAGCCGTACGTGTTTGGTGATCGTGCGTGTGCTGCGGGTTTTGCCAGTCGTGGCTCCCGTGGCTGATCGTAGCGTTAAAAATCGTATTGAAGTATTGAGAGTGCAACGTAAGACAAACAGACGTTTGACGTGCCAGTCGTAGGTGTCACGTACAATTTTGTTTAAAGACGGGTTGCCACTCGCAACGTGCGATGCCCGTAGGAACCTTACTTCCGTCTTACGATTGTCGTGCACCAGACGTACGTTTGCGAACGGCAGTAATAACATTTGCGTCGTAGGTCACCTGCAAGTCAATCGTACCGACGTCTTTCTGTGCCCCACGACAGCTGCACGGACAATTATTAGTATTCACGTTAAATAAAGAACATTTTTTTCTTTATACTTGTACTGAAATATATCTACTGTAAGCTAGTAAATATTGAAACGTCAGAAGAACTTGGAAAAAGAAAACTATTATTCTGTAATTGCTGCTTTGATGATTAGAGTAGCTAAACTGGTCGACACAAATGAAGAATGTTTTGAAAACGTAATTTATATTTCTATCTAATACCATAAAATAGTGAATACTTCTCTGAAATCTAGAAGAAAGTTTGTACAAAAATCTAATTTCAGCGAATTAATTATCAACTGATAATTTTCCTGGCCATTGTAATATCTTTAAATGATTTTAAAGTTTTGTGAACTATTTGTTGAACTTAACAATATCTTCGAAAAAGCTTTCAAGAAACTTTCAATTGAAAGTAAAAAGCCACATCGAATTACTTTGCTTTTACAAATGTTATTACTAAAAGAGTGAGACCATTTACACTTTATACATTTTAAAAATCAAAGTCTACAAATTCTTTCCTGATATTCTGATTTTTTTCATACAATTAGGAAAACAATTTTATAAAGTTTTTATATGAGATGATAATCAATATTTTCAAAATAGAGAAAGTACATGTACTCTGCATACAAACGAAAATTATCATACTCACGAAAACAACAACTTCCTCTAGTAGGCTGTGTTGGAGTTTTTTGTGTAGTTGGTTTTTAATTAGTTAAACTTATCGCTCTGCGCGTAAATATAATTTTTCCTCTCCTTACTCCGAAAATGTATATGATTCTATCTTAGCACGCTTGCAGGTCGAAGTGATTGAGAAATCTTATGCCTTTTCTCTACAATATACTTCAATATCCAGTTCCTTCTTGTCCTGTTTTTCTTCTTTGCCTTCCATCTTTTTGTCAGAAAGAACGTATTTGTTTGTTTTATTTTGGATTTTAGAAGGAGGTTTAATACTAGAATCTTTGATTTGATTTTGATGAATGGTAAAACTGTCTATTCTCTTATCCTTATGGGGATTTTTTTCATAATCATTTTTTATAAAAATCTTGTTTATGGGCGATTCGCACGAACCACGAGCGTACGAATGACGTAAGTGTGACGTACGTTTACTGTGCGTTCAATTTACATGTTGATGGTAAGCACATGCGACTTGCAGTCAACGTACATGTAACGCAATGGACAAGTGAGATCTTCTCGCGTCATTCGTGCAGGTCAAATCGTACGGTCACCTTACGGGTTCCTTGAGTGAAGCGCAAGTGCAGCGTACGTTTTCAGATCTCGCAAGAAAACCGTGGTGATTGTTGTGCATGTTCAACAGCCACCGTGCGTGCTAACGGGAAGCGTACGTCCTTCCAAAATTGTAAGATGCACTTGCGTGTCTCGCAAGATTTTCCCGTAGATCACCCGTAGAAGCACGTACGACCAGTTGTGACGAAGGCTTTAGATGCAGTTAATGTCTTTCGGGAACAGTCATTTTCATCAACTTTCTGGCTATGAAAAAAATTAAGGAAGAAACCCCTGATAAATTTTCTGCTTTTTAGATAAATGTTGATATATTTATGATAATTTCATATCATTTTATAAATCACGAAAATTGATATTTAGTTAAACGTATTAAAATCTTAAATACAAAAAGGAATAATAACTTAAAAGTGTGCATTCATCCAATTGAAAACTCCCGGGGAAAAATGCCAGGAGAGGTAATTTTAGTTCTTTTAGTCAACAAATTGATATGATCGGGAAGTTGCAAAATGCGAAGATATCGCGTGTGAATTCACACTACATAGACATAGGAAGAGATTAAAATTTACTCTTTACATGTAGATCGTAAAAGTTATATTGCGTAATGTTTAAGGTTTTTCAATCACTTGATAGGGAGCGGTTGGATGACGGATACACTAATCTGTGACTCATTGTCGACTTTTTCTTGATTTGCTTTAGTAAAAATAACAAATGAACGAAGCATAATAAAATAAATCACATTTATAAACATATTGCATATTACAGCATTTTAAATATTGCAAGTTACTTAGTATTTGGTAATATACAATTTATATATATATATATGAATATCACTTAGATACATCTACATGTTACAAAACAATATAGTGATATAGATTATTAAAAAACTAAAAAAAAAGAGTTAACATTTCTTCAGATATGAACTAATAAATATATGAAACTCCAAAAATAATCTATTGCACCATTTTTTAAATTGTTTACGGATATATACCCCGTTTTTTCAAAATTAATCACATGTTCTTTGGATGTCACACTTTGAACAAAACTAAACAGTAGACTGAACGGAACATTCGTTAACTCATGGTTAAAAAATATTTCAGATATCAAAAGAAAAATTATAACACGAAAATACCACAAGTTAATAGTTAAATAAATATGACAATATCATGTTTATATTGGCATTTTGAAAACTTGGCGTTTTCATGAAAAGCGGATTATTATCAAAGATGCATTGTTACATTAACATAAAGGTTTGCCAGTAAAGTGGAGGGTTCAAAGAAGCAGTGTAACATATGCGTATGAGTTTTTATTTATAAGGGGGAGGGGGTTGGTATCCGTCTGGTGCCGCGGCCTGTGGGGGATAGTACTGGGGGGAGGGGGGGTGGTTCCCCGGGGGGGAGGGGGGGCGGGGTCCCGGGGGGGTAGGCGGGCTGAGTCCCCGGGGGGTAGGCAGCAGTGTTGACATAGCCTCCACCCATTTGTACCCCTGATGCTGAAAAAACACATAGGTGTAATTAAAGTCACGTACAACTATCCATGAAACAAGAGGCCCACTTGCCACATCGCTTACCTGAGCAACAATAGTCATAATAAAATCAGCTTTATGGAGCCATATATAAAACATTTTGACAATGTAGTAGAATAGATCATGTATAAAAAGATTTTCAAATTTTTCTTCGGACATTTTAGGTTAACATTCAGTCCCTTTTGTAACAAGATGATTTCATAAACATATTACTTATTTTGTACTCCTGCAGAAAACAAACACATTGAAAGAGGAATAATAGACTATAAAAACGTTATATTATATAAATCTCATACTTAAGCATTTTAAATGAGCATATAGAACACTGTAAACTAATTTTTATTTTGCGGCTACTTTACTTCACAGTAGGCTGTGGTTAACTGGTTCGCAATGATTATTTTTTTATATCAAGCATATTTTTATTAACCTCAACAGATATAATAGACTAGCGGACCGGTTCGCGCCAATAAATATTCGCGACTAGAGTCTCGCAAAGGTTGCGAAAATTTATCGCACGCGAGTAAAAGTTGGCCTGCAGTAAGCATAACTTTATGTTTTACCAATGAAGACTAAATCACTTACCTCCACACCCTGTCGTTGCTACGACAGCGACATTTGATCCGGGCGTGTGCATTATTTGGCCTCTTGTCGCTAGACGGCGCGGTCGTATGCAACAGAAGAAGACGATTAATCCAATCAGAACCGCTAGGCCTATCAGAGAACCAATCACAGCTCCCGCAATAGAACCAATGGGCCTGTAGGTAAATAGCAGAGTTAGTCTTGTGTATGATTTTAGAAGAAAACTGCCTTTATGTAACTTAACTTTTTCGCATTATCATTTTAAATGATGTACTTTGATTAAGTGAAATAATCTTTTAAGTATCAAATAATGAAGTGAAAACAAGTTAGACTTCAACTGAATAGAGTAGGAAAGTAAAACTGCTTTTTGTGTTGACATAAACTTGTGTTTACTTACAAGTACACGTAACTGTAGTAACAGTAGTATGAAGTGTAGCCATAGTAGGTTGTGTAAGTATAGCAGTATACAGCTTCAGCAACATCTGTAAGAAAAATATCAACATCAACTGTTAAAATATTTATCGTATCGGCTGTAAACACATGCAGGGATGCCTTCATCCGAAGTCTCGCACGAGGATGATAACTATGAAGTCTTGTAGGTTGGGACCAATCGTCCAAATGGGTTATATAAGCCCGTTTGGGATGTAATAACCAAAACCGGATATAAATTTACAGTGAAAAAAATAGGAAAAATTATTTGTGTAATTTTCGTTCAAAACATGCATAAATATACATTAATTACAACTCGTAGTCATTATTTCAAATTTCAACAGTTCTCAAGGTCTGTCGTGGCAATCGTTTTGGTCGTAGAAAGTTTGGACTGTCAAACAATTTTCTACGACCAACACGATTAATGTTCAATCTTAAGCATTCGTCACAGTCATATCTGATCGCACTGCGTCGCTACCGAGCGCTTTATTTTTGCATTAATTTTGCTCCACTAATCGTGTTGATCTGGATCAATCTTGAACAAGACAAACACCACGCTATGCTGCGTTCAGTTGTGATGTTTCAATATGGTCAGTTGGGTTTTATAGATATATCCGTTGGGATCCAATCGTAGCTAAAACCGTAGTGTTATCACAGGCAAAGACACTGAAAAATGTAAATATTTAATGAGATCGTGACAAATGGCGTCACCTGAAATATACTTAATTTGACCTTACCGTACAAATGGTCAACGAATCGCATAAGCCTCTGTCACACTATCACGATTTTTAGCTACGATAGCGATATTCGGGGTTCATCGTAGAGATAGTCGTAGACTATCTTCCTTTATTGAAGCAAATTGCTAAACGCTGCGTTTTTATTTAGCATATTCAAAAGAATGGTGCCCACAGTATAAACAAGAGGCCCATGGGCCACATCGCTCACCTGAACAACAGTTCCTTGTAACATTAAATTTGGTATCATATGCTATTTCTATTTTAAACTTTGAACCCCTTTCTGGGGCCCCATTATTGGTCCAGGGTTTATGGTTGGCTTTAACAATTTAGAGTCTACACTATTTTAGGATGCTTGCATAGTAATCTCACAAACTGTAGGATTGTAATTCTCGATAAGAAAATTTTTAAACATTTTCCATATATATTTCTATGTTAAACTTTGAACCCCTCCTGGGGCCCCAGTATTAGATCAAGGGTCACGGCTTTTATAATTTAGAATCTACACTATTTAAGGATGCTTACGTAGTAATATGACAAATTAAAGCAGTGTAGTTCTCGAAAAGAAGATTTTTAAACATTTTCCATATATACTTCTACATTAAAGTTGAATCCGTCTTGGGTCACCAGTATTAGTCCAGGGGTCACTATTTTAAAAATATTGAATCTACATTATCCAAGGTTGCATGCATATTAATGTCACAAATTGTAGCATTGCAGTTCTCGAGAAGAAGATTTTTAAACATTTTCCCTATTTACTTTTATGTTAAACTTTGAACCCCTCTTGGGGCCCCAGTATTAGATTTTACCAATTTAGAATCTACAATAGCCATACATAGCGGCTTACACAAAAAAGAATCTTGACAATTTGAGGATGCTTGCATAGTAATCCCACAAACTGTTGCATTGTAGTTCTTGAGAAGAAGATTTTAAACACTTTCCCTATATACTTCTATGTTAAACTTTGAAACCCTTCTGGGGCCCCAGTGTTGGGCCGGGGGTCACAGCTTTTACAATTTAGAATTTTCACTATTTGAGGATCCTTGCATAATAATCTCACAAACTGTAACATTGTAGTTCTCGAGAAGATGTTTAAACATGTTTCCTACATATTTCTATGTTAAACTTTGAACCCCTCTTGTTGCCCCAGTATTAGTCCGGGGGTCACGATTTTAACAATTTAGAATCTACAATAGCCAAGGATGTATGCATAGTAATATCTCAAACTGTTGCATTGTAGTTCTTGAGAAGAAGATTTTTAAACATTTTCCTATACATGTTAAACTTTGAACCCCGCCTGAGGCCCCAGTTTTGGTCCGTGGGTCACGATTCTTACAATTTATAATCTTCACTTTATGTACAAGCTTTGTGTAAATATTGGCATTTCTGGTGCAGTGGTTCTTAAGAAGAAGATTTTAAACATTTTTCCATGTATTTCTATGTTGAACTTTGAACCCCGCCTGGGGCCCTTAGTTTTGGTCCGAGGGTCACGATTTTTGCAATTTAGAATCTTCACTATATACACAAGCTTTTGTGTAAATAATGGCATTTCTGGTGCAGTGGGTCCTGAGAAGAAGATTTTTAAACATTTTTCCTATGTATTTCTATGTTAAACTTTGAACCCCGCCTGGGGCCCCAGTTTTGGTCCAGGGGTCACGATTTTTGCAATTTATTATTTTCACTATATATGCAAGCTTTTGTGTAAATATTGGCATTTCTGGTGCAGTGGTTCTTGAGAAGAAGATTTTAAAACATTTTTCCTATGTATTTATATGTTAAACTTTGGACCCCACCTGGGGCCCCAGTTTTGGTCCGGGGGTCACGATTTTTGCAATTTATAATCTTCACAATATATACAAGCTTTTATGTAAATATTGGCATTTCTGGTGCAGTGGTTCTTGAGAAGAAGATTTTAAAACATTTTTCCTATGTATTTCTATGTTAAACTTTGGACCCCGCCTGGGGCCCCAGTTTTGGTCCGGGGGTCACGATTTTTGCAATTTAGAATCTTCATTATATATGCAAGCTTTTATGTAAATATTGACATTTCTGGTGCAGTGGTTCTTGAGAAGAAGATTTTTAAAGACATGCACCCTATTTTCACTGTTTCGCAATTATCTCCCTTTTAAAAAGGGATTAGCCCTTTATTTTAGCAATTTATAATCCCCTTCCCATAAGGATGCCTTGTACTAAGTTTGGTTAAATTTTGCCCAGTGGTTTTAGAGAAGAAGTCAAAAATGTGAAAAGTTTACAGACGGACAGACAGACAGACGGACGGACGGACGGACGGACGGACGGACAGACGGACGACGGACAACAGGTGATCAGAAAAGCTCACTTGAACCTTCGGTTCAGGTGAGCTAAAAAGTATTCGTAGACTCTAGCTCGACACTCATACTGCACTCGTGCACATAGTCGCAGTAAATCTTCGGCACTCTAAGAAAACTCGCAAAACTTCGAAGTACTTGCGATACGACGAATGTCCTACGATCTACCCCGAGTACCGTACGAGTTCCTGCGATTGTTTCTCGGGTCTTCCCCGAGTGTCCTCCGAATGAGAAGATATATAGTTCGATTTGATGTGAAACACTACGAAAACAGACGATTGGGGCCGATTGCAAGACGAAAACTTTCCGAGTGAACTACGCGTTAGCATACAAAAAGCAGGAATGGTTAGTGTTTCACAATTGTATTCTTCTTTTGATTACTATTTACACATTCAGTAATTTTGTAAGATATTTACAGAACCTTGTCTTTCGAAATTTTACATATAATTTCTCAATTTTAAAAATTGAATTTGGTTCTTTATTTATAATCTTATTCAGGGAATAAATTATACACTACTGCTGCTGGTTTCATTTTTATTTAAACAATTCATGACCTAAAACAATATCATGTTGTTCTTGTTCGTATCATTTTTAGTCACAGTTGCAAACATTGTAACAATATGGATTTTGTTGGTCATCGTATCCCACCAATTTACATCTCCGTGTACTTAATCGCCCAAATTCGTACATGAATCTGAAATTTTAGGTTTAGATACGAGGTGATGCGAGTCAATATGTTCTTATTGATAACAGTACGATTTGACTTGCACGAATGACGTAATGAGATCTCACTTGTCCTTTGCTTTAAACGTACGTTGACCGCAAGTCGCTGGTGCTCACTATCAACATACAAGTTGAACGCACAGTGAACGCACAGTAAACTTACGTCATACTTACACCAACTGCTCGAGGCGCGTGCAAATCCCCCTAAACAAGATTTACAACATTTTTGGCACTGTAACTCTATATCTCATGTGAGGTATCATATCCCGAATGAGATATTATAACCCATTTGGGGACTGGTTCCAACCTGTTAAAATTTTAAAAGGAGAGCGACTTCTCTTTTTATGACGGTATGGATGTTATTAAAAAAATTTCTGGTGGTCTCTCCAAACAATTGACAATTTGTCAGTGATGGTTCGCCTTGCCTCGCTGAACTGTAACAACCCGACAAATACAGTAGTCATTCAGTAACAAACCTAATAAGTATATACTACAGTACATGTTATATTACTAATACTATGTAGCTTTTAACCGATCACAGACATCAACACCATCAGACATTAAATTGAATCATAAACTACAACTACCTCAAACAGAACATTTACATTACGTCATATATAACTTATAACAGTTCCGTTTATCAACAAAGCCTGTCATAATCTTTTTTCTTTCATTCTATTGGGGAAAGGGCAATATCAAGCTTTTTTTTCGCCTTGTTTAATACGTTGAGATCAGGTATCAGTTAAGATAAGTGAAGCGGTTTCTTTCATTACTTTGCCGCATTTCTGTTTCTCTGTGCATTTTGGATAGGCTTGAATGGACAAAATAAAATGGGGTTTATCGCCTGAACTTCCTGGGTATGTATTTTTAACTTATGCGCATTTTATTTTATAAGGTAATCAATTGTATAAACTAAGTAAACAAACAAAGCTGCGCTTTGTGTACAGAACTTTTAAATGCCGTGTAGTTTTAGATTGATCAAGATTTGCGAACAAAAATGAGCATAACTTAGATTTTTATTTAACTATTTCACGTACATAAAACGATTGCAGTCATTTCGATATAAAATGGTTTACCTGCTTAAAACGTAGACAACTTAGTCCGTAAAAATTCGAGTCCTTCTTATTAGGTCAATTGAAATCGCCTGAACAAAACAAAAACACAGAGTTGCTCGATTGTTGTTGAAATAAATGTACTCGTTTATAATAATTACTTACCCCAAAGTATGATGAATAAGAGCAGAGAACCTAGACCCATGTTCGCCATCTTGTTTTTAGATAAGATTTTATCACGTGGTGTACATGTCAACGTAGTTTCCGTTTGATGATCAACACACCAATTACAAAAATACACTCCAATATATCACGAAGTTGTTTTTCCTTCTATTAAAGATTTATAAAGATTAAATACCATCCTTGTAGTTCAGACATACTTCCTGTTTGCTCAACTGTTTAAGGTAGATGAAACATAAAGTTTTATTGTTTGATTTTAATTCGAGTACAGATTTTATAGTGTTGTTAAAGGGTTTTAAGTAGTTTTGGTTCCCCTCTAGTCTGAAAATTCTGCATCACATGTTAATTCTAGTAGTATATTTATATTTTACAATGCCAAATAAACTATATTGAATAAAATTGTTTTTAAAAAATTACATTTTTACAGAGTTTAGTAAGGGACTATATTTTGTGGCGGAAGGTTTTCAAGAAGGAAATGAACAATTTTCATAACTCACTAGTTTTAGAGTACTGTTACTTTAGCTTCCTAATTTTCAGCGCAGACCAAACTTCTAGATAGTTTGTGTATTACGATATATTCATGATATTCTGAAAAACATATTTAAACAATATTTTGATATTTCTATCGATATATTTTGGCATATTTAGCTTATATTTCATAGAAGTTAAGAAAAAATTAACTTCAATTTTGGCCTAAAATTAGCTTATTTCATGCTATATCTCAAATTTTTGAAATGTAACCCCTACTTATTTTACTTTTAAATGAGACATTAAATGTATGTCTATTTGTATGCAAAGTTTTGGAAAGATGACATTACTATAATTTTTTTTATTTGCGTTATAATTTGATTACTCCAAAATTTTGTAACATCTGTTGTTGTGTTCATTGTGTACTGGCCTTTGAAGCCACCAGTAAAGCAAGAATTTTTTAACTTTGACTTAGATTTTACTTTTATAGTCACTACCTGTGTTCAACTTCATACTGTATTAAAATCATAATTATATAATTGTTCAAACTATAAATATTTGTTTGATTTCTTCAAATTATCAATTTCTACGTCAAATTTTAGCAAAATTTTCAGGAAAATTATCATTTCTGTTTGAGGCCCTATATTTCCAAAAAATGGCATGTGACATGGGTCACAAATAAAATAAATGAACATTTTAGGTCCCCATCTTTATATCTAAGTGGTTTTCGGATGATTGACATTACTATTATTTCAGGAGCCAACCTCCTTAAAAGGCACTTTTAAATATAACTATATCATTTTTTAACGTTTCTAACAGCGACAGAACAAAACAGACGTGTATCATGAAAAATATGATAAAAATGCAAAAGGAATATATTTTTTTAATGTTGTACGGTTAACAGAATGCTATTAATTACTAGTAAGTATGGGCGAATAATACCATTTTGCAAACCTGTCTATATATAGTTGAAGCAGATGAAGCGAAAACTCTATAAAATTTAAAAAAATACAAAACAACAACAACAAAACCCAGAATTATTTTGAAATGTCAATGGGTCAAACTGTCTTGAGACCGGAAAGTCCGGACGACGGACAGGAAGTCATGGTGTGGGTAATAATACATGTGTTCAACTAAGTGCGTTATTGATTACAAAATCAGGTGAAGTTTAATTGTCAGAATGACCTCAGAATACCTGTAGATGAGTACGAACGTGTACCACATACAAAGAATATCATCCAATCTGCTGCCAATTTAAAAGGCAGCATTGTGTGGCCCGATAATCAGCGAAGCGCTCTACTGATTGTGTTCTGAGTAATTAAAGACTTCAGTGATACCTTACTTTATATATAACCTAAAATTTATTTAACAATATCTTTCTTCTCTGACAATTATGGCTAGTTTACAGATAATCTTTGTGTTTGGGATTTTATTCCACTTATTAGGTATGATAATAAACTATGTAAAGTGAATAAGTTGTCTCAACAGAATAACGAGAGTCGTAAAAATGCAAAACTTATATTTTTGTTTTTGGTAAAATATTATTTATACATAAAATAATATAGAATGAACTCCTAAATATACTGCGCGATATTACAATGACGAGGCACCATAAGAGTACTGAACAGTAACAAAGTACAACATTTAAAAAGTCCCAGGGTCATTAAGCAGTCTTAGACTTAGTCAAAATTTGTTCATCACACCATATATTTCATTATCCCATACCTACAAAATTAAAAATGCAGTTTAGAATTGCTTCCCGGTCATGTTAAATTTTACACATTTAGAGTCTCAATCTTTGATTCATAAGTATTTGATGAATGACTGAAATTTTGATCTAAGTCTAAAATCTTTTATGATCCTGGAGTAAGCTGCAGGTTTGTAGCTCCCGGTCAGAACGAATTCGGATGGAGACCCAGGTCGTACATTCGAATTTTTTTCAGACTTGGAGCCATATTGGAGCTTGATGTTCAAAGGTAAACGTCGCGCGATTCTCATGAATAAAAAATCCTTGCAATTTTTTTTTCAGTATAAACTGTATATTCGATTGGTACCCTAGCCTTGTCACTTTTACCGACAAAAATTAAGTAAATCCCATCTTAACATTCAGTCATGTGCGGAACATTCATTATTGATACTTTATGAAGATGTTCTACAGTTATTTCTACTCCTTGTAGGTTATCTCAATAATTTTTTTCTTTCAATTCGAAAATACCGATTGACGTTTTTGTATTTTCCAGGGTTTCTGAGTGCTTCCTGTGTGTACAAACTAGATGGAAGTGGCAACACATACGTAAGCTGTGTTCAGCATTATGTGGACAGTAGCAGGTTGTAAGTAACACCCCACCTCACCCCCACGGGGGAAAATATTATAATTACAATTTTATTTACGGATGGTTTCTTTTTGGAATGCTAGTACTTTAATATCTAGATCGTTTTTGCGGAAGAGTTGATTTAAAATATTTACAATTTTCGTAAAAAAACTTGCGTGGTGTTTACTCTCAATATCATTATGAAAATTCACAAACACAATACAAAATACATTCAAGGTTTTCAGCTGGAATACAAGTAATCTGAATGATAGCAGTGTTATATTGTTATAAATTTTTATGTTGTTAAACTTTTCAAGTCAACGGAATGCTTTTAAAAAAATATTAAGTTAATGTGAATTAAACAATAGCTCTCTTTTGACGAGTTCAATATAGTTTTCTATTCATTATTATGCAAAACAGACGATATATATTTAGAAAGTTTTTGACATTCCCATCAATGATACGGGGTGCCTGTTTTAAATGTAGGTCAGTAACGGAGTGACTGTTTCAAATGTAGGTCAGTAACGGAGTGACTGTTTCAAATCTAGGTCAGTAACGGAGTGACTGTTTCAAATGTAGGTCAGTCGGAACGGTCGCCGGGGCAGTGTTTGGGTGCCTGGCCTTCATTGGCCTCGTTGTCCTTGCTGTCACCATCTTTTGCTGGTGGAGAAAGGGGAGACATTCTAGAACTCCGGGAACTATAACATCAAGTCCAGGTAATAGCACAGCACAATTCAGATACATGTAATATATCAAGGCACAATAGCACCAAATTCATGTAATAGCACAGCACAATCCAAATACAAGTAATGTCTGAAGACACTATTAATAGCAAATCTAAACAACCCAGGTAACAGCACAGCACAATCTAGATACATAATCTGTCTCAAGGTACAATAGCAAAAAACAGGTAATAGCACAGCACAATCCAGATACATAAACTGTCTCAATGCACAATAGCAAAGAAAAAAACAGGTAATAGCACAGCACAACCAAGAAACGTGTAACATTTCAAGGCACAACAGCAACAAATCCAGATAACAGCACAGCGAAATCTAGATCTTTGAAATGTCTTAAAACATTATGGCAAATTAAACCAATCAAGTTTATATCAGAACACAATTCAGTGTACCTAGATACTTGTTACTGTGTGTAATGTCTAAAGACGCTTTATCAACTAAAAACAATCATGCTATAACATTGCAAAAACAAGAGACGATTATAATCCAGGTAATAGCACAGCACAGTTGAATCAAAATACCATTGATGTGTTAAGACATGGTAGCAAATGAAAACAATGTAGATGTCAGTATAGCAGAGTCCAGATTAATGCACATTTCAGATACATGTACATTTTTAATATCAAGGCCATATAGCAAGCTTAAACAACCTTATGTACAATTCATGTTAAATAAACAACCTAGTATAATTATGTACATGTAAAAAATAAATCATAGTCGCATTCAAAATACACAAGCAGTATAACAATACTTGTATTAAGGAATTAATTTAATAGATACAAAAGAACGTATATACCAGAAACTGAACTCTTTTTCACTCTTAAAACAAGAAAGATACTGTTGCCGGCTAGCAAAGATGACAAACAGGGAAGCCGGGGGTTTATTATTTGTAATTGTACACAATTGTGATACATTGCATCAAATAATGTTTAGGCATACATAAAATCTTCCCGCACCCACTTTGTTGATACTGAAGATCCTTTCAATGACAACGCGAACAACCAGGAAACACACAAAGCAAAAAACACTTCCTGTAGTAAGAACAAGTGGCTTTCCTTTAAAAGCACTGCAATGAATGCACGAAAAGTTTGTGTTATTAACGGAAATCTTAAAAGAAACTTTTTTATTTAAAATTTGTATCGCACGCCTTGAAATATGTAGATAATCTAAAAATAATTTGAAGGCCTGATCTCAGTGTTAAAGCTTAAATAACTCCATTTTTATAAATCAGTAGTTTTGAAGGCATCCTATTGAACATGCATGCAGCCTTTTATTATAATATCTGAAAAGCGTTTCACAATTATCATGGTTGAGAAGTTTCGCAAGAGGTCTGAATTAGATCTTACGGCAAAGTGAAATTTTCTTTGATCTGAAAGAGGAGTAAACACTTTGAAGTGCTATCGTCTAATTTTCGTATAAACCTGTCATTAATAAACTTTTAATCAATTCCATGCACCTACAGTTTTCTCTTTTAAGAACAATACACTGGTATATAGATATCTTACGTTGATAGTATATAAAGTTACGATAACAACCACTGTTTTTCAGCGTCCAAGTATGCTGTGAGATCGAACCAAGCAGGTGCGAATCCAACCAGCCCGGGTAACAAGAGTGAATACTAATATACCCCACAGAATGGGATTTTACATTCACACAATCTAACAATAAACAAAAGATTTAGAGAGATGTACTTTTTGCAAATTGTGGGAAGGAATTTGTAAGTTATATTGAAACGTATTCCTTTTTATCGAATGATAGTTACACCATCAAAGTTTTCCAAAAATGAAGACGTTACTACGTTGTAAAAAGATATTGTTATTGGGTTTGACACATTTCACACATTAAATTAAATTGTTTCGGACAATGAGAAAATATAATATACAGCAACATCCAGCAAAATAAGATTTCTCAATTACTGGAAACATACATTGCAGCTATTAACAAGTTCATTTTCTGTCAATATTTAGTTTTCCATGAATGGATCTTTGATGGAAATGAAATGTTAGTACAAGTCTATGATTAATGTTTCCAGGAATTTTTCTTGATATTTAGCAAATTCATGACACGAAAAGGTTCTCTTTGTGATGTAATCTTTTAATTGAGGGCATTAAAAAAACATGAATAATCTTCAGATATACAAAGTTAATTTATATATTAGTATATAATGTGCGATTATGATAATTATTTGATGGAGTTTATTTTATTTATTTTTTTTTTTGGGGGGGGGTGGTCATTTTAGATTATTGTGATAAATAATAAATACAGTCATTTGGGGTATTTCTAGCTGCAGGTCTGTAGCTCCCGGTCTGAAAAAATGAAACTTCCCTACAGTCATCATTAGCAATATATAAGCTATCTATATACAAAATTTAAAGAGGAAATACTATATACAGGGAAATACTCTCCCCGTTTTATTTTCAAGTGTAGAAGGGCGAAAACTACACGGGTCGAAAATACAGTATCATACTTTAATAAAATAATTTGTGATTTAATCAATGTCTTCGCTGACCTCGATGTAACATATCTGCATACAAGAACTGTAAAGGTTTTTCACAAAACCTATCAAATGTAGACCAAATTCATGCATTCTCAACCCCCTTCTGTGTGGGGTATATCGAATCACGTGTGTACACAATAACCGCACCCTAATAAATCAGGGCTTACCGCACACGTGTATCGAATATTTTTCGTTTAAATGTTTTTGTTTATGCAAAGCAATGATAGTTGCAATGCTAGGGATATAAAAGACAAACTTGGTAAATTGTAACGGATTAATACTGGTCTCTACCCGTTTCCTCTGTGTTTCTACAGATAGCGTGTTCAGGCGATGCATATGGGTGTTATTGAATTTAAAGTACTCAAAAGCATGGACTAAAATAAGATTTCTGTATTATTTTTAGACTGTATGGAAGTAAGATTAACTAATTCTTTAAAAATATTTTTTTGACGGGCTGTTTTGCGCCAGTTTAGCTACCAATTCGAAATACCCGGAAGTGACCCACAATACACAAAAATGATTGTGTCATAAGAACCCCCTATCAAAGTCGCTACTTCAAAGATAGAAATATCTTATGACAAAGATGTTTCCTGACAAAATCTCCTTTCTGTTGATACCAAACAACCAATAATAAGCATGCGTTATACAAATTATGCAACCAAGTTGTAAAAAGTGATTTGTAATACCCCAAATGACTATATGACTATATAGTGTTTGCCATTTATTGGTGGGTCTTTTTGGTGTTGTTTTTTTTTGGGGGGGGGGGGGGGGGGGATTCAAATCAAACTTTCTTAAGAGCTAGCAACAAATAATGACAAATATACTTTTTCATACTACAAATTTATTCTAATTCTATTTTTACAGAACAGCCCAAAATCATAGTGACGAATACTGAAATTCAGCAAAACTACCCCATGACGTCAAACGATGGCTCTTACACCTTGCGCATGCACACTGGTTACGACCAATGAGCAGTGGAGAACTCTAAATTGTTGTTGCTTGATATTTTAAAATAAAATTCTTTGCCTGTCAATATGTTACAAACAGACTCGATCTGAAAATGTTGGTCGATTCCCTTTAACTTGGGACTGACCATCATATAAATAATTTTACATACGATATGAGGGATCATATGCTCCACCGAGTATTTTACTAAGTAATTTGCATTTCTGTTGTTATTGTTGTCGTTGTTGATTTTTGAAAACAAATTCTCAATACTAACAAATAAAAAAAATTATACAAACTGATTAAAGTACAGAAACTTTCGACGAACTATTGCGTTTAATGAACCTTAACATGCATTACGACTTCTAATATAACAAGCATGAAATGTTTTTATAAAATATTTTTGTTGATATTGTAGATAGATAAAGTTCACGCTGTTATAAAAAATTATATATAAAAATTATATATAAACATTATATATAAACATTATATATAAACATTATATATAACAATTATATATAAACATTCCGTAGTCCTATAGCACGATTCAAGCCATATGATACAATTCTTAACTTTTTCTCTTTGTCAAGTCTTCTCGTGAAAAATTGAAAAAAATTATTTCCGTGAATTTTCTATAATAGTATACAGTATATATTTTTTTTAATTTGCTTGACTTTGTATGTACATCATAGAATTTTCCCCCCATTTTACAAATCTGTGAATACACAGTGCAAGGTTGTTACTTGAATAAACTATATTCTGAGAGATGAGAATATATTAGTTTTTTTATTATCATCAATAATCAGAGGTGTTGGCGAAAGGATTGTGGGGCTTCGTGTTCGAAGTGTTAAGCCTCAATCAAAACTGGCCGTACGTGTTTGGTGATCGTGCGTGTTCTACATACACTGCCAGCTGATTGTTTTATAACAAATTCGCTATAAGATTTCTTACGAATTCGATATGAACGTAGAACGAATTATGGTTATAGCAAAGTTTTTTCTATGGTCCCTTGAAATTCGCTATAAACGAGTTCTGCTATAGTTCACTTTGAATGTGTTCTTTCTTATTACGCATGCAAGGATATCTCGAACTGTTAGCCTTTTTTGTCGAATTCGAGATACTGAGAGCTACTTTTTGTCGTATAATTTTCTGAATACCATGCTTTTCCAAGAACGTGGTCGATGTTTGCTATTCTCTCAAATTAACTATATATAAGTATATTTTTGAAATCAGTTCAAGTTTTTGTTAGTATACATACAAATGCAAAGAGGAATCCATCCTTATTTTGTTTTTCAATAAGCACAATACCAGTTCTGGAAAAGAAGTCGGTGGATTGAACCTTGCTATACACCATTAACAACAACAAATGATATATCGGATTGCATAAATAAGTGCATCTATACTAAACATGTACTGCATGGCGGATTTTGCACTGTTAAAGAAAATGTTCCAAACTTATATCGCATCTAAATCAAGTGATCAATTAATATGTTTTTTCTTACGTCATCAGAGATAGCAATTATAGTGTACAACCAAATCCCCCTATCACAGGGTTATCATGTGTATTCTGGGCTATTTTTTCCTGACTGGTTCGTCTTTGATCAAAAAGGGCCATTGTTTGGACTGAATGATTGTCAGAATACTTCAGTGCCGCTGACATTCTGTGATACAATCGCAATTTCTCGGGTCTTTTCGAGCTATGCCGGTGTAACGAAGAATATTGACCCGGGTTGAAAATTTCAACGTTAAATTTTTGACCCGGGGGTCATTTTTCAACGTTGAAAATTGAGACCAAAAGTCGTGAAATTTATACCCGGGGTCATTTTTCAACAGTTTGAAAAAGATTTTTCTAAACTTTGATGACATTGACCCGTTGAAAATTGACTCCAAGTTCAGAGTTTTGAACTGTTCTTTAAATGAACAGGATTTTGCTCTACATGGTTAAAATGTACATGTATATACTTGAAAGTTTTACTTTTGAAATTTTAATTCTGTCATCCTGTCCGATACATATGCTTTGTTTTATGATTTGTTTTAGGTTGATTTGTCCGATAACAATCGTTTAATATTAAGACTGAAAACTTGGTATCCATTCATTAAACTGTGTAACTGAAGCTAAGATGACCTTTTGCCTCTGAATAGGACGATCGAGTCGGGCTAGCAGTTTTTTGGGACATAGAATTGATTTTCATTCCCACGTGCGACAGAATTTAAAGGTCACCAAGGACAGATTAATTATTAGTCTTTACTGTCAGAATTTTTTGTATCTTAGAGAAAATAAGTTATTTGTTTTCAAGTGTACTTAGAACAGAATACAAATAATGTCTCTATTTTCAAAAACTAACATCAACCCCGCTCCTCCCTTTTATCGGGGTATAATGATTGTCCTTTAATTGATATAAACTTGTCAAAATCTCTGATAAATATGTCCAACATATTGGCCGTTATCGTGACTTTTTAAGTAAATCGAAAATATATACACTCTACCTAATAATACAGTGTATTTAACTACTATTTGGTAAAGGGTATATATTTTTATTTTTAGAAAAATATATGTCAGGTGCATGTGCTAAATTTTTAGAAGTCAGGATATTTTTCTGACAAAATAATAAATGAACAATTGTTATATTTTTATCTGACAAGTCGTCAACAGTTTTTATTTAATTTATTCGACTTAACAATATATTTTGTAAACTTGCAAAATAAACTTTTTTGAAGCACCAGCCAACTTTCTGCATATGCAGTTCTTTTAAAAAATATACAATTGATCTCTATTATTTTGAGTTTTTTAAGTTCATTAACTACGTGTAGATTTGAAACCCAGTCACCTGAGTTATATATTTTTCTCATAATAAAAACAATATACCCTCTACAATTATAATATAGGTATCTGTGATAGGAAGGTCCACCACCTACTCCAACCCCTTCTCATGATCATCTATTTCATTTTCATGTACGATTTTTTAATTCACAAAAAAGGAATTTCCATTTCACTGACTAAAACAATTATAGTTATTAACTCCTGTTAAGTTGTTGAGAAACTATAGAAGCAAAATTACGTTATTGTCATCGTGTACAAAAATTAGGTTGCTTACTTGATATGAATTACATTAAGCAGAATTGTTTATGCCTAGAAAAAATAACGATTTGTTTGAATCATGTTCATCATATTTAGTTACATCCTTATTTACCCTAATAGCACATTTTCACAGCAATAAAACACTTAAATAATATCGGCTTTCAAGATATATTTCGTTACTACAGCGCTAGCATTGTTCATGAAAGAGTTTGCATGAAAATGTACATGTAAAACATGTCTCAAATCTACAAGTGTTAAGGGAAATCAATTTAAAAACAAAAAGATGATTGCTGTTCATTTTCTCTTATGTGAACTTCTATGAAGAGAATACTGTTAGCGTATCGTCATATTGTATTTTTTTTTATTTACTGGGTGGGTGTAAATACAAAATTTAGATAATCACAGTTTTAATATACTGAGTGGGTGCAAGAACAAAAATCACAATATGCTATATTGTGAATTTTGTATTAAAATTTGCAATGAACAATATCAAAATTTTAATTTACTGGGTGAGAGTAAAACCAAATGTAAACAATAAGACGTATTGTGAATTTTTATTTATTATTTATTTTGTACACCTAGCTATCCAACATGTAATAAAACCGGATTCACTGAATTAAATAGTTTATCGTGTAACCATGTATACCAAACCAATATTCTTATTAAAAACATAATTTTTGAAATATAGATATTACACAAAACAGCAACTATATGCAAAAAGTTCACTATGAATAAAATAGTCAATTCATATTTGAAGGGGTAATATGTTAATTCTAAAAAAAATCATTGAAATGTTTCATTTTTTCGTCTGACTGTTAAAACATGTAAGCATGTAAATCTAAAGAATAAACATGAAAAAACTGGTTAAATTATTCCAAGTTATAAATATTATTTAAATAATTTGTTCCTGTTCGCTGTTGAATTTTGAACCGGTTTCATGATCAAAATTCCACGATGCGGGTCAATTTTCAACGGACCAGGGTCTTTATTCAATACCTTTGGTCTCAATATTCAACGTTGAAAAATGACCCCCCGGGTCAATTTTCAACCCGGGTCAAAATTCTTCGTTACACCGGAAAGACGCGAGAAGTTGTGATTGTGTGCGATAATCAATTAAAATCATGGCACTTATGCTCTAAGAGTTATTCCTCTTCAATCTTCAAAACTTGAATGAAGGAAAATTTTCTTTGAGTGTTATGTAGAGATTTCACACAGTAGCTTGCTCTGAAATATGTCTGTAACTCAAACTTTAAGTCTAGCGTTACTTGCGTTGATTTGTTGGACAATCTCAATTTGTTTGTATTCCAGTGCTTGCATTGCTTTGCTTAGAATTGTGTTAAGTTATCAAAGTCTGACAGTACTTGAGTTTAGTAATCAGAGTCTGACAGTACTTATGTTAAGTTATCAAATTGTGACAGTACTTACATGTATAAATGGGTTACGTTATTAGAGTCTGATGACAGTACTTGTGTTAAGTAATCGGAGTCTGAGCGTACTTGAGTAAATAATCAGAGGTTTGACAGTACTTGTATTAAGTTGTCAAACTGTGACAATACTTACAGGTATAAATGTGTTAAGTTATTAGAGTTTGATAGTATTTGTGTTAGGTTATAAGTGTCTGACAGTACTTGTGTTAAGTTGTCAGAGTTTGACAGTACTTGTGTAAAGTCTGACAGTACTTGGATTAAGTAATCAGAGTCTGACAGTACTTGAGTTCAGTTTTCAAAATGTGACAGAACTTGAGTTAAGTTATCAAAGTATGACAGCAATTGGGTTAAGTTATCAGAGTCTGACAGTACTTGAGTTAAGCTATCAAAGTATGACAGCACTTGGGTTAAGTTATCAGAGTCTGACAGTACCTGTGTTAAGTTATCAGAGTCTGAGAGTACTTGGGTTAAGTTATCAAAGTATGACAGCACTTGGGTTAAGTTATCCGAGTCTGACTTGTGTAAAGTTAACAGAGTTTGACAGTATTTGTGTTAAGTTTTGGAGTCTTGCCGTATACTTACTACGTGATAAGTTATTGGAGTCAGACAGTACTTATGTAGAGTTATCAGTGTTGACAATACTAAGGACCCTAAACAGCTCTTGCGGTGATTTGTTAAATTATTACATTTTTCGGCTCTCCACAGTACTTACGTATGTTAATTTTAGGAAATTAGGGTCTGACAGTACTTTGATTTTGCTTGAGCCTCACAATTCTTTAATGGGTTGATTTTGCAGAGTCTGGTATTAAGTTATCTATGTCAAATAATATTAATATCGCTTGTACTTTAGTGTGCTGCTTGATTACGTTCTGACAGTACTTTGTTATTTTGTAGCCTCTCAGTACTTAAATGTGTGTTGATTTGGTGGAGTGTTATGTTGAGTTATCGGTGTCTGACAATACTTTGATTTTCTGTAACCTATCAGTACTAAAATGTCGACTTGGCGGTTTGTGCTGGTATTGCAAAGCCTTGTGTTGGTTTATCAGTATGACAGTACTTTGATTTTTCGCAGCCTTTCAGTACTTAAGTATGCTGATTTTTCGCAGCCTTTCAGTACTTCAGTGTGTTAATTTTTCGTTGCCCGGTTGCACTTTCAGCGTGTTGACCTGGAGGAGTCCCTTTGGTTTTTCGTTGGCTCTCAGTACTTAAGCGTGTTGACTTGGCGATTTTCGGAGCCTCGCTGTACTTAAGTGTGTTGATTTGCGGAGTCTTGAGTCGAGTTATCAGACTCTGATAGTACTTTGATTTTTCCCAGCCTTTCAGTACTTAAGTGTTGATTTTTCGTAGCCTGGCTGCACTTAAGTGTGTTGATTTGGCGTGTGTTTCGCTCTCCGCCGACAGACTGCCAAGTAAGGAGTGAGAGATGCCTGTCCCAGGAGACGGGAGTCCATCGATCCGGGAGATGTGGGCTACAGGCCAGATTGGTAATAGTGTGCACAGTACCCACAAGGTAAGTCCAATGTTTACTGTTTATATTTTAAATCATAAAAATTCATTCTTATGTTCATTTTGATAAGACCAGTGTTTACTGTATATATCTCAAATCAGCAGCAGTGCACACCGTACTGACTACATCTCATACATCTCAAAGCATAAATTTATACTTATGTTTATATTTAGGTAGGACCAGTGCTTATTTGTCTACATCTCAAATCATAAATAAATCATTCTTATGTTCATTTAGATAAGGCCAGTATTTACTGTGCACATCCATGTTTTCTTTAGCTGTGAATTCTTTGTCACTACCTCATTCCCTGGTTCTGCAAGGGTTATCTGTTTGAATTAGAACCCCGATCCCGATCATTGTGGCGTTTTGGGATGTTTTATTGGTCTCATGGTGAAAATTTTAACAAAAAAAGGTATTGTTGCATTGTTTATATTATATTTTGTAGCTGTGTATATTTTCCCCAAAACAATTCACCTTATGACATATATCAGTTAAATAGTCTATAGAAATCTTCCTTTTATGTCTTTGGCGTCCTGGGTAAATATTAGAGCTAAAAGGTCGCTTATTGTCACTTTTGGATCGTACTTCATTTTTCTTATCAGTTGAAAGAGGCACAAAACATTCTTTTCACCATTTTATCATTAAGGAATGCAATGCACACAAAATCTTCCAGGACTGGGTAGTAGTGAACTGAAGTTTTATGCACACATGTGAAATATTTTCGATTTGCAATAAATAAAATTTCGATGTTAGTACCTTAAGCGTTCCGCACAAAAAGAAAAATAACATAAATTTTTAATGAACAAATGCCCTGATAGAACAAACCTTTATACACGCAATGTTTCCATCAAATCTATATCCATAATGGTTTGCCTTTTGATCATTAATCATGAGCATCTTCTGCTGTGCATTGTACAAGCAACAGAAGCGAGAAACCCAGACAGTCAGTGATCTCAAGTGCCAAAATAACACAATTTTTAAGTTTTAAGCATGATATATATGTCGGCAATCAATAGAAATCCTGGCGAGCAGGTCCTGAATTAACCTTATATAGAACAACAGAATCGATACTAGTGGAGCTCCCCAGCTCTTGGCCTGTGTCGGGGCTGAATGTTTGATGAAGACCCTCCCCCGCAGGGAGATGAAGAGTCAGCCATCATACAGCTCATCTCGCATGCAACCACTTAACTTAATGATCATAGCGCAGTATTTACAGATACGGAGGAATAGTGGCCAAATGTTTTATAACTCGTCCATATTTAAATTGAATAGACCGTTAATTCCCCCATGTATCTGCATATCATGTTTGTTTATTATTTATCTTGTAACAACGATGTATAGATGAAAAGTCTTTCCAGTATTATATACCTTAGAATGATAATAGTTTTGTGGTGCCCAGTGTTCGTGGATTTAATGACTTCCTACGAATTTACATCCACATGGACCTGATGTAAGAATTTTCTTTTCAGGTCTTATCACAGTGAAACTGAAGATGGGTAGCTTCCGGTCCGTTATTCAGTGGACCATGAAGACGCTGGTCTTCCTGTTCGTCCCTGTGATGACCTTGAATAAGACGATAAGTACGACTCAGTCTGCACTCATTGAATAAATATTCATGAACGATCTCTCCTGTGGCAATATAAATTGCCAACAACTAATTCATTCTCCGATTTTGTCAGCAAACATTCTGATTAAATATCATTTCTTTCTAGTTCGTTTAGATACCACTGAAGAAAGGGACTGCGGTAGATTGTACAACATTTCGTCTGAAAACGAGGTCCGCCTAATGGCTACCGGAAGACTTCAATCTGGCACATGCGCAGTGACGCTGCGTATCGACAGTCACGACGACCTGCAGTGTGAGACAGTTTGCATAAAGATGTCGGTTTCTCAGCTTCAGACGTGTGACGTGAAGATGCTATTTGTACCTGTCACTTTTGACAAATCGAAAGTCGTAGACCCAAAGGTTTGTGAACCATGGATAGTTCCTGTTTGTTTGTCACAATTCAGCTGATGATGATGTCCTTTGCATAAAGTAGCATCCATCTGTAAACATTATACCCCCTTAAAAATTCTAAATAAAATCAAATTTAAAAACACAACATTTCAGCATATCGCGAAAGGAAACACTTAAGCACTCTTTATTCCTACAATTTAGTGATTTAGATATAGTTTATTCCAACAAGAATTTTATCTTTTACCACGGGACACACTTTCTTATGACATGTGCGTACCATGCCAGGTGTAAAATTGCACCCATAAGGAAATCGAATTAAATGTCAATGATACAGGGAAAAAAAGTCGTCAATGTATGACATTGAACCTCAAATAAAATTATGCATACTAGTAATATTAAAACCTTGAGACTGTCGTACATGTAACCCTTTTCTTGTCATGTTGCTTTGGTTCTACGATTGTTTTTCCCTTTTCCCATAATGTTGTTGTAGTGCTATTAATGTTATCCTTTTCCCATTTTATTGTAGCGTTACGATTGTCGTAACCCTTTTCCCGCCACTTGGTGTCCGTCTGCTGACGTTTTTTACGTGTTGGTGACGGAGAGTAACCGCTACCCCCGCACCAGGGAGAACCTGTACAGGTTCGACGTCGATCTGACCCCTCATTGCGTAGCCAGGAGAGACAGAACGAAGGAACGAGAGGAGCAGATCTGTAAGTCCTCTTCTCTCACTCCATGTCAACACAGGAGGCATGTGTCCAACAAAATTAACTGCTTTATTTTTTGCATTATATTTGGTTCAGGCATTTATCGAACGAAAATACTGGTTTTCCTTATTACATTTGGTTCAATCGAAATA
>WFKH01003881.1:2903214-2916840 GCA_016163765.1 Magallana hongkongensis | reverse complement strand
AAAAACTGTTTGGCCAATAAACCTGTAGCTTGTGTTGAAGCATCCTCAGGTAGTGTAGATTCAAGTTTGTTTAAATCATGATCCCCAAAGGTGGGAGGGGCCACAATGGGGGGGGGGTCAATTTTTTCATAGGAATATATAATAGAAAAAAAAATCTTAGAAATCTTCTTCTCAAAATCCAATTGACCAGAAAAGCTGAAACTTGTGTGTAAGCATCCTCAGGTAGTCTATATTCAAGTTTGTTCAAATCATGATCCTCGGGGGTAGGGTGGGGCCACAATTGGGGAGGTCGAAGTTTTACAAAGGAATATATAGAGAAAAATTTTCTATTCAAAAACCAATTGGTCTGAAAAGCTGTCACTTTTATGGAAGCGTCCTCAGGTAGTGTTAATTCAAGTCTGTTCAAATCAGGACCCCTAGGAGTAGGGTGGGGCCACAATGGGGGGTCAATATTTCCATAGGAATATACAAGTATAGAAAAAAAATCTTTAAAAATCTTCTCTAAAACCGATTGGCAAATAAAGCTGTAACTTGTGTGGAAGCATCTTCACAACGTCAAGGCTTTGTGATTACGAACTCCACACAAACCCTTGACATAAGTCGCTATTTAAAAGTCGGGCTCACGCTCAACAATACGTAATAATTCTAAAAATAAAATGTCCAATGAAATAACTCCTTTTGAAACGTAGTTTGGGCTGAGCACAAGGATGGCAGATCTCGAACGAAAAATTTGCGAAAAATTCAATATTAATTGTCTCACTGATTATCAAAAGCTCACGATATCATGTTTAATAGATAATCAGGACATATTAATTGGAACTAAGCACATTTGACGTACGTATGTTGACTTTCCATCCAAAGGTATTTATAACTTCAGAAAGCTGTTCTAACACAGTGAACGATTTAAAATAATTAATCAGCGATATTCGATTCGTTTATTATCCATACAAATGCGATAAGAAGATCGAAAACTTGCTATTTTCTGGGATCAACATGTGCGCAGCCAAATTTGTTTACATCGTTTCTGATATGAATGAGAACCACACTCTGATTGGCTCCAAATTGAGACTTGGAACCAATGAAATACGATGTCCTGAGCCCGACTTTTAAATAGCGACTTATGTCAAGGGTTTGTGTGGAGTTTCGTAATCACAAAGCCTTGACGTTGTGAAGATGGTGTGGAAGCATCGTCGGGTAGTGTAGATTCAAGTTTGTTTAAATCCCCGGGGGTAGGGTGGGGCCACGATGGGGGGTCGAATTCTTTCATATGAATATATAGTGAAAAATCTTTAAAAATCTCATCTAAAAATCCAACCGCCTAGAAAAGCTGTAACTTTCTCAATTACTTAGACTTTGGCCCCTGGACAATTTTTGGGCCCCACCAGGGGCTCAAAATTTGATGAAGTTTTATAGATATATGAACAATTGTTTAAGATCTTCTTGAGAACTGCAATACTTAATATGTGACATGACTATGAAATCATCCTGTTACAAATGGGGCTCAATGTTTCACATGAAAATATCTGGAGAAAAACTTGAAAAATCTTTTTATACAGGATCTATTCTACTACATTGTCCAGGTATTTTGTGATATGATTCCATAAAGCTGATTTTAATATGGCTCATGGCTATTGTTGCTCAGGTGAACGATGTGGCCCATGGGCCTCTTGTTTTATGTAGCGCACAAGTACACTGTGGAGAAGAGTTCCAGGGAGCGCTGGATCTACATAGAGGGCATCGTCGTCAGTATCTGCCTCGCTTCCATTTTTCTGGTGGCGATGATCGTCTTCTTTTGCTACTATAGAGCTCAAAAGTCGAGCGGTCCGCCGCGCTGTGAGATTTCCAAGTCTTCCAGCAGAGGTACAAACGAATGTAACTCTTTGGAGTAGGTAAAAAAAAAAAGAATGAACTTTCTGTGCTTTCAAGGTTGGCCTCGCTACAAATGCCTTAATTCTTCCTATTTAGCAATACAACTACCGGGTAAATATTTACATATTTTGACACTATCGTGAATTAACCATATGCACAAGGTCTATATTCCGTTGTAATTTTTAACGTCTTTTTACAAGCTTTAACTTCAGTTACTTGTCAAAAGAGGACTATTATATATACTAATGTTTACTGGTTTTCTTATTTTCAGAACCAATTCTTTCCACGGTAAAATCCAAGTTGCCGTTTCGATCTCACAAACGAAAGCGCCAGGACCCAGTAAGATCTTCTGAAAGCTATCAAAAAATCGCCGACTCAGACCAGAGCTATAAACCGGAAGTGGAAGTGAGTGACATCATGCAGGACCGCACCGACTCGGCGTCGACGCTTGTGATAGGACAAGATCCAAAACGGATCGCAGAAAATCAAGTTTAGCAAAAATAGTGTTGGTTCTACTGCATATTTCATGGACCCAATATAAGTTTAGGTAAACGTCTCAAAAGTATTATATACACGGGATGCAAGTACATGTATTGCTGGGTCCGTGGTTATTCGTTCTTGAACTTCTCTCATTGTTTGTAGCATCTAAATGAACCTGCCTTGCCGTCAATTTTTTTGCCGCTTGTGAAAATGCATGCAGCTGTTACTTTTTCATAAGACTTTTTTATGGAAGCTGCGTACCCACTCACTGGTATCGTCAGTTATTTTTATGCATCTTCCACAATAAAGCTATACACTGAAAAGTTATGCACACTCTTCAGCTGGGTTTTTTTATGTTGTAAAGTTTTTAAGATTTTTATATTAATATATGAGAAGTTTCATTTAAGGTTTTCATGTATACTTTTAAATATTTGTGATGTGATTTTTTTTTATTTGATATAAACAATATATATTGAAATGTATCTTATTTGTATCATTTTTTTTTCAAGCTATAGTTACTCATTTTTTTTTATTCTTCATCTAACGTTGTGTCAAGGAGTGTGCACTTATTTGGATATTGATGGTCTCAATAATGAAAACTAATATACGCTACTTGACGCTAAAATGATTTTAAAGTGTAACAGTTGATGTATATTGACAATATTAACGGTTATATGGATGCACTGTACACGTATAGGTGATTGTTGTTTCTTCCAATGCTTTATCGCTTGTTTCTCCGATGAAGGCAATGGGTTTTGTCGTGCATTTCTCCTACATTTTAAATTGCTACATATATACAACAAGAAATCAAAATCGTCAGAATTTAAACCAGGCACGTACAATAGGGGACAGGGGGCCTTGCTCCACTTTTTATATCAAAAAAGGTACCTTTGTATTATGCAATGTACAGGCCAACTGACTCATCCATTTTTGTCTGGCCTCTCCACTTTGAAAAACATTGCTACGTGCCTGAAAGTCCATTTTCCTGTACGGTCGAATAAAAGGTTTGAAAAAAATCAAAATTGATTTGCAAGGTAAAATACATGTTAAATGAAATCACTCAGTAACATTTTGAAAGATGGTGTGATAAAGTTTTTATAGTCTGTCCCAAGATATTTATGCAGCACATTTGGCCTATTTTTAATAAAAATACACATACCTGTTTAAAAAGTGCAATTGAAATCGGTGAAAGGGAAAATTTCCAAGATATCTTCATTCACACATTATCATTTTTCACTCGAAAAAATTCTCAGGAACGAAAACAGATTTCTTACGGGGATTTATAATGGGGAATGTTTACATCTTTTCTCCATTCGGAAGTCACTCGGAATACCTCGCGCAATTTTTCAACGTTATCATCCGGGTCTGCTGCAATACAAAATCCCCGTAGACATCGAATTTTTTAGCCATGTATTGAAACCTGATAAGCTAAAGGGGGCGTTTTAACTGAGAAATCTTGGAAATTTTTCATACTTTTGAATGAACATCGTTTGAACCCTGAGGTATTTATAAATATCGAGTAATTAAAGAAAATGTGAATCGAGGATATCTTGGGACACAGTTTAATAATTGCACTGTAGTTCCTACACTCATTAAGAACACCGAATTTGATGGAATGAAGTGTTCTGCTAAGAATTTCTTCAAATGTTCGATGCATGTAAATCTCATTGGTTAGTTTCGACCCTCTGGGCTTCATGAGTTGTTAGTTCCTGTACTTAAGAATATATAAACACTCTTCTTTATGTTAATGATCTTAGCTTTGATTACAGAGTGTAACAATAGACATAACTTCGATGATAAATCTTGCAGATTAACAAGTAAATCTGACGATATGTTGATAAAAATAAATATTCATGTAATTTCAGACAAACCATTTTTCTTGTTATGTTAGATTTTTGTATCGTGAAAAATAAATGAGTCATTGTCTGATGTAATCCTTTCTCTGTATGTGTGATATTTCTGGTCAAAGTGGAGGAATTTCATTTTTTATTGCAAAAGAGGGAATATATATATTACTGTGCTTCCAAAAATCAAAAAGGACATGAGAAATCGAGTTAATATACAGTCCAAGCAAAAATATGAATTTAATGAAATTTATGTATTACATGAGTGTATTTGACTGTGTTTTAATTTTTGCAACCGTAAAGATATTTTTATGATTAAGAATAAGCTTCTCAGACGGCATTGTCTGTTACTCAGGAATAACAGAAGTGAGGCCGACAGTGGGTTGACCTGGATATATACATTGTCGGGGACCAATCATTCACCTGGATTTATTCTTTATTGACAATAAAATGCTCCTTAATTAATTCTCACCTGTGCATCAATCATATTCGCACATTGATAATGCCAGGAACAATCTGGTTGGAACACTTATGACATTTCACCATCAGCCCTTCCTTTTTCTTTCGTCATTAATTATAAAAGATGACAAATATTTATAATTCACATTCTGTTACGTAAGGTCAAAAAATATGCGAGGACAATAAATTCCTTTCTGACAGTTTCTTCGTCTTACCTTAGCTCTTGGTTTATGGTTGATGTATAAACAAATCTCGATCTTTCGACATCGAGCAGAAATTCTTCCACCCCTCCCATTTTTGAAAGGGGAAGGGGTGGATTCAACACCCCACACACACCAGCTTTATTCTTAAAATAATTTTTAGGAATAATACCTTCCTGTAAAGAAGTGGTGTCTCAATGGGACACAACGCCATATTTCAGTTTACGGGGATTAATTTTAATACATGTTGATCCTATGTTAACCCTATCAGACCGCCGTCGTGATGGAATAGTACTGAATAATTGTGTTTATTAAGGCTCGTTCTGTCCTTGTACTTATAAACATGTATATACATGTAGGGACCTTTGTTGTTATTCTTTATACAGGTTGTAAACTTGCGTATTGTTTGAAATAAGAGGCAATAAAGTACTTGTCCGTGGTAATAAGTAAAGTCTACGTGTATATGTACATATAGTTTACTAAATTGAACAATTAATGAATTAGAGGGTGGGGGTTATATCCGACAACCCAAGTTTCCCAACCCTCATGCAGTGCTTAATGCAGCCATTCAATTGTTGTCACAATCGCAATTATATTATTGTTTTAATCTCTGGGGGTTCTTGGTTTGTGAATAAATACGTATCTTAAAATAGTAAAGGAATTTGATGGCCTTGAATCTATATACGTTTTACATTAAAATCATATCACGGTAAATAAAATAACAAGAAAAAATCTGATGAAACTAGCATAAGAAATTCCATCATGTTTGCCTACGCATAACCCACAAAAATATTTCAAGAACGACTCATGTGGCTATATAAATGTATATAAAAAAAGTTAAAAGTTTCTTAAGATAATTAGTTTAAAAAAATGTGTTTTGTGTTTCCTCTTCATTGGATTAGGATTTAGATTAAGATTTTTTATTTATTTACCTACATGTATTTTTTTAACTTTTTGGGGGGTATTATTTTGATACTAAAATCATCTGCTAATGAAGTGACATATTAATTAAGAATTAATGAAATAACTGTGGTGGGATTGTCAAAATACACAATTCCAAACTTTGGAACGAATACATTCTAAATTGTCCCAACAATAAAGATTTTTTTCTGTAAATTATAAATAAAATTTTGCTTGAATTAAATTCAATCTTCAAAAGTTTTTTTTTTAATCTAAAGTAATGTCATAAATCAAAACGTTGGACACAAAAAAATACCCAAGTTTTTCTTTTCAATTTCAAAACACCCTGTTCCGTGTGAATATTAAAAATATTATTAATTGACATTTTGCAATTGTTCCTCTAAACCAATATTGGAATACTGTACTTTTATTCCCATTCACTTTCCATCAACTCATAATCAATACAATGGTAAGACAACTCTTCAGTAACATTCTCTTATTTTCTTTGTGTCTTAAACCGATACCATCTCATCGATTTACTTTAAAATACAATAGATGATAATTTTACAAGATCTATAATTCCCCCTTTGTCGCCCCTTTGTAGTTGTTTACCTATCAGGGCAAGTATCGCGTAGTGTTATCAAATTGAAGAGTTCTCGGTAAATAGGTCGGCGGACGTACCAGCATTTGTGTGTGATCAGGCCCTTGATTTCGAAAGATCGGAGGTGAGTTTCCCAACATTAAGTACACACGTGCACTTACTAGTATCACTTTCAATTTTGTACAGTGGTAAAGATTACAGCTTATTTATTGGTCAGGGTAAGTAATGTCCGTTTTGGAATCCTTGCGACTCCAGTACATGGAGTAGTCGCATGTGAAGGAGAAAATTAGCATGCACACGGGTGATTTGAAGGTGAAATTTTATCAAGGTAGCATTTCGAGTATGGACAATGCTTTCTTCTGGAAATAGGTCGCATTGTGTTACAGTGCGTGTTTGTAGTGTAATGAAATGGCAAGGTTTGGCCACAGGCCAGGAAATGACCAAGGTTTACTTCCTGTAGTTGACCAAGATCATTGCGCTGTGTCGTTCGGCCTGTGTCACGCTTTGCTGGACTTGGCATGCCTTAATCGAACGCAATATCTAAACCGTGTACCCCAGGTGCCGGGTACAAGAGAATAACCGGCCACCTCTTAGGCGAACAGGCGAAAAAAAGTGCCATAGTATATTGTGGTCAGTTTTAATATCTGTGTGTTTGGGAAAGGGGGGGGGGGGGATCTGGTAGCTCAGCTTTTGATGCTAGTACAGTGATCATTGTGACGATGTGTTGCTCATGACATATGTATTCGTCGGAAAACTCTAGTATACCTTAGCCTAATTTTTGGTGATTGATGGCACCAGGCCTACAATAAATAATAGATCAGTAATCAGAGGAAAAGTTAAATTATTGCTCTATTAGTACTCTGTTAGCAGCACTTTGTGCTTTATTAGGCAAATTGCTGTTTGAATAATATTATTCACAAGTCATTTTTGATAGGTCATTATATGCAGATGGAATTCAGATAAACACACAGGTAATTCTGACACCTCAAATTTCAAAATAGTAACAGGTATGCCAGGCACCTGGCCTTTAGTGAAATAAACTCCAGTCCCTTATTTGCCTCTTGACAACTTGTCAACAATTTTCCATGGTGTTACATCGCCCACTTCTCTGACATTCTTGAAACTGATTATAAAAACCAAAAAAAGGAGATGTCATAAATTTTACAATGTTTCTGTATTACTGAACAAAATTTTAGTAAGCTTTTTGGATGTATCCGACCAGGCATATGTAAGTCATGATAAACTTTTTTTTGGGGGGGGGGATTAATCGTGAAACAAGTAAGTGGACTAGCCTGCAGTCAGCATGTGTTGATTGTTGACTTCTAGTTTCATAAGGCTTGCTAATGAAAAGTCCAGAATTCCTTGTTGATTATTGGGATGTTTTTAATGGCATATTAGAAATTTCGTCTTTCTTTAAAATTTCAATGTAAAGTCTTTAGGACATATGGCATTTTGTTTTAACCTGGACTGTTGATTGGGTAGGAGTTATTTTTTGTTTTTGTTTATTTTGAAGTCTCATTTGGGTTTTTTTGCCAGATCAATCTCTGAGTCAATATTATCAAATGAATATCTAATATTTTATAAACCATTTTTACCCAAACTTTTTACTGTATGGTTTTAGCCATAAAGATTGATAAAAATTATTTTTCACAATGCTAGTAATGGATGAACTGAAAATAGAGGCACACTGACTAGGATACTGGGAATTAATGAGCTAATGAAAGACTGCTCGCTCTCACAATGGTGGTGAAACATGCAAATTCTGTAGAACATTGAGTGTATTTTATTGCATGTCCCTACAGACGGGGCTAACTTTTAGAGATTACTCTGATGTACCTACAGACGGGGCTAACTTTTAGAGATCATTCTGTAGGACAGCTCTGTACTTTGGGTGGTTTAGCAAGTAACTGGATTTTTTGTCTGAACCTCATTACAGTGTATTTCTGATAGAGAGAATATTAAGCTCAGTCTAGGAAAAAGTTATTGTATCCGTTAGACAATCATGTAGCTTACCAATATACAAAATGGATGCTGGTTGTATTTGCAAAGATTATAAACTAACACTCTGTGGTTTTCAGGTTTTTATTGCAAAAGGCTTCAAATTATGAGATGCTTTGACATTTAATAGAATATTGGATCAATATGTGTTTTTGTTTGTAAACCATTGCAATGAACGTTCTCATCAATGATTTATGAACTAGACTGATTAAAAGGGCAAGCTTGATGTCTGTCTTTTTTTTTCACTCAGGAAAGATAACTCAATCGTCATGAACAGTTACCTCCCTTTGTTGTTAGCCCTGGTGGCTGTCCCACTGTCTGCTGCTCCCGCTGCGCCCATGAACATGACCTGTAAGTAACCATAGCAACATAAATCATGCGCAAAATAATGGCAACATACTAGGTACATGTACTCTTTTTATATACACTCGGTATGAAAGTTTATTGCAAGGTGCAATTTTTAGTTGCATCTTGCCCCAAATGATTGTTTATAATTATATTAATTTTAAGAAAGTTATTTTATAATTCAAATATAGAAAAATTAAACCATTATTTTGTTGAAAGCAGTGTTTGCTTTATTCAGTTAAAAGGATAATTTTTCAGCTATTGCTAGTAATGCAGAAATTGAATTGTGTGGTAGCTATAAATATAAATCTAGTAAAATTCATAAAAAAAATCTCTGAGATGAAAACTTGTAAGTAAAATTTAAAACAATTTATTCTTCAACCTTGCATTTATCCCTCGAGTAACAAGATTTGAAGTCTTATCGAAGACCAAAACAGGACTGCTAGTAGTGATGCTCATATATTGCTTGCAATGTTAGCTTCAGTCTTAACTTTTTGTTCACTGTCAACAGATTACATGGAAAACGTGGGGTCCGTCCATGGGAAATGTGGACGCCATTGGACTTTACCTATAGATGAGAAATACCAGTATGAACTGGTCTCCCACGGGCGGGCGGTGAATGGCGATTGTACCACTACAATAGTTGTAGGTCACTCGTCCAAGTGTACCCGCAAAATCTGCGTACGTCTGGACGAATGGACCCTGGATGCTGACATCATGAATGTCACTCTTACTGGTGAAGCAGATGAGGTTAGGCTTATATGTAACGTAGACAATAAATTCATAAATATAATCGCTTTTATCACTTATTTGTTTTTATCAATGAAGCTGTTGCCTGTTGGTTAGTGATGAATCGATTGTCGCCGATGATCAATTATCTATCGATCTGAGGCCCACGATGCTACTAATCGATTTCAAAATAAAAGTTGCCGACATCGCTGATCAAAAAAAAGAAAAACCTGGCCAGATTTTTGTTAGTTTTGGTTCAGATTTTATTTTCTGCCCGATCTATAAACAAGAAAAACAAAATGGTGGTAGTTGATTGCGTGAATGGTAACAGTAACAATACTCTTACAAATAAAGGATATTGGGTTATTTATCTATCCTCAGGAGTTACAGTGTCAAATATCTCGGAGTTTACAATATTTTACAGATTAAAAAGGAACCCTCCTAACAAAATCAAGTTAGACAGCATGTCACAAACAGTGTAAATATTGCACGCATCTGGAAAAATACTCTTGCATTTCAATATTCAAATACATTCACAAATTTTTATAAATATCAAGCTTAGTGTGATTTCAATTAAATCTTTACAGAAAAATGCAGAAGGATTTAGGATATTGAATAATTTCCCATAATTGTAGGAACCACATAGAGAGTGTCAATGGTGATATGTAAAGTATTTTCAATAGGACTGGTTTTAAACTTCTTTTTTTTTTTTGGAGACATTATAAACTGAATTCCATGACTTGAAATTCGGATTTCTTTAACTGTAATCAAAGGAAGGAGCAATACATAGGTTAATAATTGTAACTCTGCTATATTTATTTATAAATCCTCAGTAAGTCATGCACTTCAAACAATTTGGATAATACCGATTATAATCGATTATATGTGTCCGATTATTTCCGATAATTGATTATGGTTTTTGGTCCGATTGCCCATCACTACTGTTGGTATCGTGTCAGTTGACAAGTTCAGGAACCCTTTAATTGGTTTTTTCTCATAATTGGATATAAAATACTTGACAATATGCTTGATGTGTTTGATGATTCATTGCTCAAGCAAATGTAGTTGTGGTGCTAGAACCTAAGGCAGCATTTTGCTCTTTCTTCTTTCAAGATTTCAAATAATTTGTGTCTCATGTTGGTTTTTTTTTTTTTTACTTAATCAGTTTTCTTTGTTTTGTTATTTTTTTTAGAAAGTACTGAAGTATGGCTCAGAGAAGATGAGTAAGACCTGCTTTGCAGGAATAAAATTAGAAATCCGTGTGGTGGAAGATTCGATGTATGCCGAGAAATGGGCGAAAGAAGAGGTCCCAAGCAACGTGTACAGCTTCAAGTTTGCTCTTTTCCCGGACTGTCCTGGGTATCCCCAGGGACTGGTGGAGGCTTCAGACAAAGGTCAGTGGGCCGTCCAGATATGAGGGTGAATTCTCTGGGGAGGGGTCAGGGATTAAAAATAAACATGGATGGAGTGTGGTGGACCCTAGATACAAATCAAGCAGAGAGAGCGGTAAGCTGGGAATTAGGTCCAATAGTTAGGGATGGGAGACTCAGTTGGAAAGTAAAGCATTATCAAGGGAAAAAAAATTAAATGATGAAAAACTCTTGTTATTCTAAAGAGTAGTGCTTCAGTTCAAAGAAGTTTTGAATTAGAGATAGATCATGATCATTTACCAGCAAAAATTCTCATTTTACCCAAATTCTTTTGACAGTAGAGATACAGTTTAGATTTCCCTTTCCCCCATGTTCTTTAAACAGTACAATTTTGTGTTTTCAGATTCTGCTGACTTCAACAAGGGCGCGGAGTTGGAGCAGGCCAACACAATGAACATCGTGTATGGAGTCATTGTGGCTCTCCTGATCTCCTGCGTCTTCCTGGTCGTCCTGTTGATCACTTACTGCTACTACAAGAACAACCCCCAGGGCCACAAGAGGAGGTCTCAACAGAAAACGTCCAAACTTGGTATGTACTGCACTCCAAAAAGATTTGTATAGTATTATACAGCTACATTTGGTGAATAGGAAATAAAAATAAATAAAACTGTTGCACTTATGAAATATGTTGAACATTAATCAATAATATTGAGCAAATAATAAATATATGTAACCCAATTATCTGTCACATGGTATATTTTCAATTGAGGCATTTAGATTTTCATATTTTCAACATTAAACTTTTGAAACTTCAAAATCTAGTTTAAATGCAACACTGTTTTACCCTGGTAATAAAGATGAAATGTGTGGAGCTTAAGTTGAAATGAAAGATAGTCATATTCTTAGTAGATGTTTTTATCTTTGAATGGAGCTGGTTGATTTTTAAATGAGAAGAATGGCTTGGTTAATTTTCTGTTCCTGTTTACAGAGGAAACCTTCAACAAGGAAAAGAAGATGGTAGGAGAACAAGTTGCCAAGGACAAGCGTGTGGAGGGTCACTACAAGAAAACGGACAACTCTGAGTTACAGCCCCTGGTCTCTGCCGCCGCTCCAGCCGCCGCTGCTGTGGTTACCCAGGATGACCATGGTTCACCGACCATCAAAATCAACGAGGACGCCGATGATAAGGAGGAGAAAGGCGAGGAGTAGAGAGGGGAGAACTAACACAATATTCCATCGTAAATTGATTGCCGTAATCTGAGAGTAATTTAAGGGTCGCTTTGTGATCAAGTAATTTTCATGGGGGAAATTAGGATATTGTGCTGTCTATTTTATTTTTATATTGGGTTGAGTGTAGGATTTTTTAAGGACCAGCTGGTTTTCTGTGAGTGGGTTTTATATTATTGTGTTAAAGATTTACATGAGAGGTACAGTAACATTTTATGCAGCTGAGCTAAATTTCCCCCAAGAGTAAATAGATCATATTTTAAATCAAGGTGAAATTTAAACATATGTCGAATCAGTTTTAAAAACAAGAGGCATACCCATTGTAACATTAAGCAGTGAATATTATTTTAATGGAGGATTAAAATCGGTGTTCTTTGTGTTCAAGAATTTACCCACATTCAAGTTGAATGCTTGGTTTTGAAAACAGAGAGTGGTTTTTATCATGCATTTTCTGCTCAAGTATGGTAGAACAGAAAATCATATATCTGATCTGTCCATCACTTGGTGTAAAATCACCAAAGTTTATTACTTATATTTCCAATACAGATATTTTAGATTTTCAATATCATTTTTGTGTGAAAACCATTTACTAGTATATTTTTTAATTTCTGTAATCATTTTAATCTTTGACTGCTTATCAAAAGCTTTGGATATTTAAAGTCATATTTTTTTTTATAGCTGGTTGTGTTTTTAAAGATATTTTAATATTTGAATACATTTACATGTAAAGGGTTCTTATAGGGGTCAGCCTACGTTTTTTCATACCAGATCTGTCCTTGTGGTACCCTGTGTTAAGGTTGTAATAGTCATCTCATTAAGCCCTGCCTAAATTGTACAATGTACTAGTAACTCGTCTAAATCAATGGCCTAGATTTTATGCAGTTGGGAGAGAGAAATATTCTTATTACAATAGACTTTGTAGAGAAGTGCTACAGAGGGAGTTGGAGGTCACTTACTTAGACGTATTGTCTCTGTGACTATGAGTGTATGTGTGTCTGTCTGTGTGAATTAGAATCCAACCCCATGGAGGGTTAAACAGTTAGACCTATAAGGGATGCCCCAGCTAGGTTGTTCAAATTTTGGATCATATAAGAGCAAATTTTATAGAATTTTTTTTCTCTTTTTGATACATTTGAAAAAGAAAATACATCTATAGAAAATTTAGCTTGTTCAAATTTTTGAATGAAAAAAAAATGTCTATGAATTTTAATTGTTGATACATTTGGCTAAATCTGTAGAAAATTTAAATCAGTTGATGGCCTTGCAATAGTTGTGGCTGGGAGCCCTGAGATTTGTAGTTTATTTGGGATGTAGTGGTCCCTAGTGTCTAGTTTCTTTCTCTCCCTTGTAGATGAATGTGTAGACACGTAAATTCATTGCCTACTTGCAATACCATACATTATACTTATTATTAGTGTACATGTATAGTATATATGTACATTATCAGATTGTAGCTGGCTAGTTTTTCCATCCAAGCTTTTAACTCATTTATTGTGTATGTGTATCTACATGGTATGTGCAATCAATTTTTGTCAGAATCTTTTGAAGATCAGCAAGTTTTATTTTTTGTGAAACAAGAAAGGCAACTCTTGCAACACTATTGA
>WFKH01003881.1:2875945-2889565 GCA_016163765.1 Magallana hongkongensis | reverse complement strand
AGCAATAAAAAAGTTCAACAACTTGTATTTTTTCACAAATTATCAAAGTTCAAAATCCAATTAAAATGCACATCTCTGATGTATGCATGTACAATTGATCTGCAAAATAATTTATTAGAGTGTGTACATATATTTAATGGAGATAAATAGTTTTACAGAATAATCATACAACATTCAACAATAGAAAACTATAATAATTATACATTTATGTAAGATATGCCATAGTGGATTTCAGAAATAAAAAAGAAAGAGAGCAGAGTTTATGTGGAGGCCAATGGGCCACATAATTACCTGAACAACAGAAACTCACGACGTTTTCCGGAAATGGTTACAGTAAACAATTCTTTTTTCAGACGTCACATTAATCGGTCACGTGACGCCTTGCAATCGCTTTCTTAAATTTAATACAGCCGTACCCCTATAAGGAAATTACATAATATCCTGAACAAGATGTCAGACTGACAATTTACAAGGTTGAATATTATGACATTCACACCTTTTGATCTACTGAAAGTATGTACACTATACAAAGATACTGCCTCGCTGATCTTCTTATGAAGTAAACCTTAAAAGACATTTTGAAGTCCTGAACAGTTTTCTTCTCTACTTAAAAAAAATCAATATGTTGAGCTATATGTTTTTTTTTCATTGTTGAGAAAATTGACCCCCACATATGATTGCGCCCATGGGAAAAGGGCCCTTATGGAATTTTTTTCACAATTCAAGATTTTTATGGATTTATGCTTATATTTGTCAGAAGATTAAAGTTATGAAGTTTCATGAAGATCCAATAACTATAAATATCTTTATTTTGCATGTAAAGTTATGGATTTTTTTGCCTATGACGTTGTTCACCTTGCGACGTTACGCTATGATTTCATCAACGTCATTTTTATGGTAGATATATAGCCCCATTGCTTTATTTGTTAATCATAACATAATCTTTGCTTTTGAAGATATCATTACTAAATACTTTTTAATAACTTATTAATAACTAATTGAAAATAATAATGCATTTATATCAATACATATATTTTTTATATAATCCGTTCACATTGAAAATGTACATGTAACGTCACGAAAACTATGAAGTCTTTTTAACGCACATTCATTTTTTCTGAATAAATCATATCTTAGTCTAGTAAAGAACTGCTTTTATAAACTACATGTACAATTCAAAGAATGTTTCTAAAATTATTCATTATCAATAACTAAGTACAATAAACATGGCATTTAAAAATGTATGGTGCCGATATATATATGCACATTGGATTCCTGTGCATGCTTTATGAAAAAGAAACTTCGCCAAAAGTCCATGTTTCTTTTTCTCATTTTGCTTCAACTTCTTTATTCTTCTGTACATTTACACATCATTGTCACTTTAGTGTTTTCATATCAATGGTTAACATATATTACTTTGATTTGTTTTTTTAGTCTTCATGGCTTGCTTAACTCTATGTTGCTTTAATATTTTTTTTTATCCGTAATAATTTGAATTACTTTCTTTTATATTTACTCTTGTTCCTTACCACATTACTATACCTAATAGTATCTTTATTACAAACGTGAATTCAATCAAGTCGTTTAAATGAAAAGTCGCATTTTTAAGCAAAGCGGTAGTGTGCTGCAATTGCTTCCCCGTTCCGGTTTATGAAAATACACAGCAAGCTTAGTAAGAATGCGGGACGTTTCGCTCTTTGAGAGACAATTCGCGCCGGTCATTTTGCTCCTACGTGTATCAATAAAAGATACACTGAGTTAACCAAGTTCTGATCTAGTTTATATCCATATAATAATAATCATCTTCGCAAGCTTCACATGGATCGCGAGAGTCTGGAAATTAGCGTAGACACCTTCAAAACTAAATGGGGACTACATCTTGAAAGTATGTGTGATAATGTGAGATACGGATAAATGTGCATTTCAATAAATTCGTAAATGTGATATGAGTAAATGAGATATACTTTATTTTGAATTCAATTAAATTTGTCCAAGATCAGAACGTATGTTTCTTTTATCCCACGCTTATATTATTGCCATAATTAAAACTCTTCAACGTAGTTAATTTTGTCTATCTTTTTATGTGTAAATCAATATGTAACGTTGCTGATATTGTAGATTTCATATTTTACGCGAGCACTTATTCCGCATTGTTTCTGTTTTGTGTTGAATTGCAAGAATATAAAATCATGGAAATCGTGAGCACCAATAATTTCATAAGTTAAACTGACAACAGTTTACTGCATGTATGAAAAATAAAAGCGTAGTGGAATAAAAAAAAGTGGTCCGATTCTAATGGGAGTGGTATGGAAACGAAAATGTGCAAAGGTATCGAATTGTGGACCTTGATTATTTTACCCCTCCACTCGACATTTCTTTTACTGAAATCTCAATACAAGCACTTATGCTTGTGACTGTGTTCTCTCGTAGCATTTTCTTAATGTTTTTGAATCACCCACTATCAAGGCCAAATTGTTCATTAAATAGATTATCAAGTTCCTGAAGTAATAAATTAACATGTGATTTTGTCAAAGAATAAAATCGGGCATATTTTATATATAGACGGCCTTTTAAAAAAACTAATGAAATTCCATGAATAATTTCTTCTAAATGTTTTAATTTGAATAACAGTACAAAAAATGATGAAGCTAAAGTGAAAGGTTATTATTCATTCTAAGAATTTATTTTCATAATGAATTTATCAAATTTGAATTTCATTTATTATTATTAATCTAAGAAATCAGCAAAATGACACAACTAAAAATCTTGCAATTTGGAATAATAAGTTATATTAATTGAAAAACGACTGGATCTACATGTAATATCAACCTATAGATTAAACACCTATTTTTGATAATAATTCATTCACTAGTCTCTTTAATTTAGGTTAAAATAACACTCATTAATATTGAACAGATGAAATAAATTAAGCATCTTTTTTAATATCAATTTCCCCGTGCGGAGCCTCGTTGTATTTTCTACAAAAGTGGATTATCTTTCTTGTTTTCCGACGTAATCATATATAAATGCCTTTATAAACAGTGATTAAAGTATTTATCGTGTAATAAAAAGGCTATGGGTTTCATCCAGATTATTAAGCTTGTTTTTGGACCCGAATCGTCAGAGATTCAGAGGTTGTTTAGATGAAAGTGGTAAACTGCATAAAGTTAATGTCGGCCGTGCGAGTAAACAGATGCTGACGGGCGGATCAACAAGTTACAATATCGGTAGCAAAAACGTAGTCGTGAATACAATGATTTCTCATTAACCGGTAATTCCAAAATGAATAACTACTCAAAACATTCAATATCAGATTTGGTACCGCAAGTTAATACATGGAATGTAAATTGTTCAGTCGTGTCATTCTTTCCAAAACAAGTTTTTTGATGATGATCAAGAGTTGTCTTTTGTTCGTATCAAACAAGCACGGAATCTATTAAAACATTCGATCGTGAGTTATGAGTAAAATATAAAAAAATATATAAATATGTTCATTTTATTTATTATAACAGATACTGCAGTATGGGGCCTTGCTATTCAACACGTTTCAGCATTAAGACATGTGTTCATAAACAAAGTAACAAAATTACCGCGCACTGTTTTGTACTATCAGACGTGATTTTTTCTTTACGTAACGTCATATCTTTATGACGTTATTTCTCTGTTTTAGTAAAAATGCCATAAGGCCCTTTTCCCATGGGCGCAATCATATGTATTCGTCGGAAAACTCTAGTATACCTTAGCCTAATTTTTGGTGATTGATGGCACCAGGCCTACAATAAAACTGTCTGTTATATAATAGATCAGCAATCGGAGGAAAAGTTAAATTATTGCTCTGTTAGTACTCTATTAGCAGCACTTTGTGCTTTATTAGGCAAATTGCTGTTTGAATAATATTATTCACAAGTCATTTTTGATAGGTCATTATATGCAGATGGAATTCAGATAAACACACAGGTAATTTTGACACCTCAAATTTCAAAATAGTAACAGGTATGCCAGGCACCTGGTCTTTAGTGAAATAAACTCCAGTCCCTTATTTGCCTCTTGACAACTTGTCAACAATTTTCCATGGTGTTACATCGCCCACTTCTCTGACATTCTTGAAACTGATTATAAAAACCAAAAAAAGGAGATGTCATAAATTTTACAATGTTTCTGTATTACTGAACAAAATTTTAGTAAGCTTTTTGGATGTATCCGACCAGGCATATGTAAGTCATGATAAACTTTTTTTTGGGGGGGGGGATTAATCGTGAAACAAGTAAGTGGACTAGCCTGCAGTCAGCATGTGTTGATTGTTGACTTCTAGTTTCATAAGGCTTGCTAATGAAAAGTCCAGAATTCCTTGTTGATTATTGGGATGTTTTTAATGGCATATTAGAAATTTCGTCTTTCTTTAAAATTTCAATGTAAAGTCTTTAGGACATATGGCATTTTGTTTTAACCTGGACTGTTGATTGGGTAGGAGTTATTTTTTGTTTTTGTTTATTTTGAAGTCTCATTTGGGTTTTTTTGCCAGATCAATCTCTGAGTCAATATTATCAAATGAATATCTAATATTTTATAAACCATTTTTACCCAAACTTTTTACTGTATGGTTTTAGCCATAAAGATTGATAAAAATTATTTTTCACAATGCTAGTAATGGATGAACTGAAAATAGAGGCACACTGACTAGGATACTGGGAATTAATGAGCTAATGAAAGACTGCTCGCTCTCACAATGGTGGTGAAACATGCAAATTCTGTAGAACATTGAGTGTATTTTATTGCATGTCCCTACAGACGGGGCTAACTTTTAGAGATTACTCTGATGTACCTACAGACGGGGCTAACTTTTAGAGATCATTCTGTAGGACAGCTCTGTACTTTGGGTGGTTTAGCAAGTAACTGGATTTTTTGTCTGAACCTCATTACAGTGTATTTCTGATAGAGAGAATATTAAGCTCAGTCTAGGAAAAAGTTATTGTATCCGTTAGACAATCATGTAGCTTACCAATATACAAAATGGATGCTGGTTGTATTTGCAAAGATTATAAACTAACACTCTGTGGTTTTCAGGTTTTTATTGCAAAAGGCTTCAAATTATGAGATGCTTTGACATTTAATAGAATATTGGATCAATATGTGTTTTTGTTTGTAAACCATTGCAATGAACGTTCTCATCAATGATTTATGAACTAGACTGATTAAAAGGGCAAGCTTGATGTCTGTCTTTTTTTTTCACTCAGGAAAGATAACTCAATCGTCATGAACAGTTACCTCCCTTTGTTGTTAGCCCTGGTGGCTGTCCCACTGTCTGCTGCTCCCGCTGCGCCCATGAACATGACCTGTAAGTAACCATAGCAACATAAATCATGCGCAAAATAATGGCAACATACTAGGTACATGTACTCTTTTTATATACACTCGGTATGAAAGTTTATTGCAAGGTGCAATTTTTAGTTGCATCTTGCCCCAAATGATTGTTTATAATTATATTAATTTTAAGAAAGTTATTTTATAATTCAAATATAGAAAAATTAAACCATTATTTTGTTGAAAGCAGTGTTTGCTTTATTCAGTTAAAAGGATAATTTTTCAGCTATTGCTAGTAATGCAGAAATTGAATTGTGTGGTAGCTATAAATATAAATCTAGTAAAATTCATAAAAAAAATCTCTGAGATGAAAACTTGTAAGTAAAATTTAAAACAATTTATTCTTCAACCTTGCATTTATCCCTCGAGTAACAAGATTTGAAGTCTTATCGAAGACCAAAACAGGACTGCTAGTAGTGATGCTCATATATTGCTTGCAATGTTAGCTTCAGTCTTAACTTTTTGTTCACTGTCAACAGATTACATGGAAAACGTGGGGTCCGTCCATGGGAAATGTGGACGCCATTGGACTTTACCTATAGATGGGAAATACCAGTATGAACTGGTCTCCCACGGTCGGGCGGTGAATGGCGATTGTACCACTACAATAGTTGTAGGTCACTCGTCCAAGTGTACCCGCAAAATCTGCGTACGTCTGGACGAATGGACCCTGGATGCTGACATCATGAATGTCACTCTTACTGGTGAAGCAGATGAGGTTAGGCTTATATGTAACGTAGACAATAAATTCATAAATATAATCGCTTTTATCACTTATTTGTTTTTATCAATGAAGCTGTTGCCTGTTGGTTAGTGATGAATCGATTGTCGCCGATGATCAATTATCTATCGATCTGAGGCCCACGATGCTACTAATCGATTTCAAAATAAAAGTTGCCGACATCGCTGATCAAAAAAAAGAAAAACCTGGCCAGATTTTTGTTAGTTTTGGTTCAGATTTTATTTTCTGCCCGATCTATAAACAAGAAAAACAAAATGGTGGTAGTTGATTGCGTGAATGGTAACAGTAACAATACTCTTACAAATAAAGGATATTGGGTTATTTATCTATCCTCAGGAGTTACAGTGTCAAATATCTCAGAGTTTACAATATTTTACAGATTAAAAAGGAACCCTCCTAACAAAATCAAGTTAGACAGCATGTCACAAACAGTGTAAATATTGCACGCATCTGGAAAAATACTCTTGCATTTCAATATTCAAATACATTCACAAATTTTTATAAATATCAAGCTTAGTGTGATTTCAATTAAATCTTTACAGAAAAATGCAGAAGGATTTAGGATATTGAATAATTTCCCATAATTGTAGGAACCACATAGAGAGTGTCAATGGTGATATGTAAAGTATTTTCAATAGGACTGGTTTTAAACTTCTTTTTTTTTTTTGGAGACATTATAAACTGAATTCCATGACTTGAAATTCGGATTTCTTTAACTGTAATCAAAGGAAGGAGCAATACATAGGTTAATAATTGTAACTCTGCTATATTTATTTATAAATCCTCAGTAAGTCATGCACTTCAAACAATTTGGATAATACCGATTATAATCGATTATATGTGTCCGATTATTTCCGATAATTGATTATGGTTTTTGGTCCGATTGCCCATCACTACTGTTGGTATCGTGTCAGTTGACAAGTTCAGGAACCCTTTAATTGGTTTTTTCTCATAATTGGATATAAAATACTTGACAATATGCTTGATGTGTTTGATGATTCATTGCTCAAGCAAATGTAGTTGTGGTGCTAGAACCTAAGGCAGCATTTTGCTCTTTCTTCTTTCAAGATTTCAAATAATTTGTGTCTCATGTTGGTTTTTTTTTTTTTTACTTAATCAGTTTTCTTTGTTTTGTTATTTTTTTTAGAAAGTACTGAAGTATGGCTCAGAGAAGATGAGTAAGACCTGCTTTGCAGGAATAAAATTAGAAATCCGTGTGGTGGAAGATTCGATGTATGCCGAGAAATGGGCGAAAGAAGAGGTCCCAAGCAACGTGTACAGCTTCAAGTTTGCTCTTTTCCCGGACTGTCCTGGGTATCCCCAGGGACTGGTGGAGGCTTCAGACAAAGGTCAGTGGGCCGTCCAGATATGAGGGTGAATTCTCTGGGGAGGGGTCAGGGATTAAAAATAAACATGGATGGAGTGTGGTGGACCCTAGATACAAATCAAGCAGAGAGAGCGGTAAGCTGGGAATTAGGTCCAATAGTTAGGGATGGGAGACTCAGTTGGAAAGTAAAGCATTATCAAGGGAAAAAAATTAAATGATGAAAAACTCTTGTTATTCTAAAGAGTAGTGCTTCAGTTCAAAGAAATTTTGAATTAGAGATAGATCATGATCATTTACCAGCAAAAATTCTCATTTTACCCAAATTCTTTTGACAGTAGAGATACAGTTTAGATTTCCCTTTCCCCCATGTTCTTTAAACAGTACAATTTTGTGTTTTCAGATTCTGCTGACTTCAACAAGGGCGCGGAGTTGGAACAGGCCAACACAATGAACATCGTGTACGGAGTCATTGTGGCTCTCCTGATCTCCTGCATCTTCCTGGTCGTCCTGTTGATCACTTACTGCTACTACAAGAACAACCCCCAGGGCCACAAGAGGAGGTCTCAACAGAAAACGTCCAAACTTGGTATGTACTGCACTGCAGAAAGATTTGTATAGTATTATACAGCTACATTTGGTGAATAGGAAATAAAAATAAATAAAACTGTTGCACTTATGAAATATGTTGAACATTAATCAATAATATTGAGCAAATAATAAATATATGTAACCCAATTATCTGTCACATGGTATGTTTTCAATTGAGGCATTTAGATTTTCATATTTTCAACATTAAACTTTTGAAACTTCAAAATCTAGTTTAAATGCAACACTGTTTTACCCTGGTAATAAAGATGAAATGTGTGGAGCTGAAGTTGAAATGAAAGATAGTCATATTCTTAGTAGATGTTTTTATTTTTGAATGGAGCTGGTTGATTTTTAAATGAGAAGAATGGCTTGGTTAATTTTCTGTTCCTGTTTACAGAGGAAACCTTCAACAAGGAAAAGAAGATGGTAGGAGAACAAGTTGCCAAGGACAAGCGTGTGGAGGGTCACTACAAGAAAACGGACAACTCTGAGTTACAGCCCCTGGTCTCTGCCGCCGCTCCAGCCGCCGCTGCTGTGGTTACCCAGGATGACCATGGTTCACCGACCATCAAAATCAGCGAGGACGCCGATGATAAGGAGGAGAAAGGCGAGGAGTAGGGAGGGGAGAACTTACACAATATTCCGTCGTAAATTGATTGCCGTAATCTGAGAGTAATTTAAGGGTCGCTTTGTGATCAAGTAATTTTCATGGGGGAAATTAGGATATTGTGCTGTCTATTTTATTTTTATATTGGGTTGAGTGTAGGATTTTTTAAGGACCAGCTGGTTTTCTGTGAGTGGGTTTTATATTATTGTGTTAAAGATTTACATGAGAGGTACAGTAACATTTTATGCAGCTGAGCTAAATTTCCCCCAAGAGTAAATAGATCATATATTAAATCAAGGTGAAATTTAGACATATGTCGAATCAGTTTTAAAAACAAGAGGCATACCCATTGTAACATTAAGCAGTGAATATTATTTTAATGGAGGATTAAAATCGGTGTTCTTTGTGTTCAAGAATTTACCCACATTCAAGTTGAATGCTTGGTTTTGAAAACAGAGAGTGGTTTTTATCGTGCATTTTCTGCTCAAGTATGGTAGAACAGAAAATCATATATCTGATCTGTCCATCACTTAATGTAAAATCACCAAAGTTTATTACTTATATTTCCAATACAGATATTTTAGATTTTCAATATCATTTTTGTGTGAAAACCATTTACTAGTATATTTTTTAATTTCTGTAATCATTTTAATCTTTGACTGCTTATCAAAAGCTTTGGATATTTAAAGTCATATTTTTTTTATAGCTGGTTGTGTTTTTAAAGATATTTTAATATTTGAATACATTTACATGTAAAGGGTTCTTATAGGGGTCAGCCTACGTTTTTTCATACCAGATCTGTCCTTGTGGTACCCTGTGTTAAGGTTGTAATAGTCATCTCATTAAGCCCTGCCTAAATTGTACAATGTACTAGTAACTCGTCTAAATCAATGGCCTAGATTTTATGCAGTTGGGAGAGAGAAATATTCTTATTACAATAGACTTTGTAGAGAAGTGCTACAGAGGGAGTTGGAGGTCACTTACTTAGACGTATTGTCTCTGTGACTGTGAGTGTATGTGTGTCTGTCTGTGTGAATTAGAATCCAACCCCATGGAGGGTTAAACAGTTAGACCTATAAGGGATGCCCCAGCTAGGTTGTTCAGATTTTGGATCATATAAGAGCAAATTTTATAGAATTTTTTTTTCTCTTTTTGATACATTTGAAAAAGAAAATACATGTATAGAAAATTAAGCTTGTTCAAATTTTTGAATGAAAAAAAATGTCTATGAATTTTAATTGTTGATACATTTGGCTAAATCTGTAGAAAATTTAAATCAGTTGATGGCCTTGCAATAGTTGTGGCTGGGAGCCCTGAGATTTGTAGTTTATTTGGGATGTAGTGGTCCCTAGTGTCTAGTTTCTTTCTCTCCCTTGTAGATGAATGTGTAGACACGTAAATTCATTGCCTACTTGCAATACCATACATTATACTTATTATTAGTGTACATGTATAGTATATATGTACATTATCAGATTGTAGCTGGCTAGTTTTTCCATCCAAGCTTTTAACTCATTTATTGTGTATGTGTATCTACATGGTATGTGCAATCAATTTTTGTCAGAATCTTTTGAAGATCAGCAAGTTTTATTTTTTGTGAAACAAGAAAGGCAACTCTTGCAACACTATTGAATAAGAATGTTATTTTTTTTAGTTAATTTTTTTTTCCAGACTCCACGTAAAACCTTTTTTTCCGGAGTGAAGTTTTCGGTTATTCTTACATTTTCAAAGAAATCCAATATATTATATGATTATTTTTTCAGACCGGTATTTTTTCTTCTTCTGACAAAATTGTGTCACCTTTTTGTGTACATCTTCGGATGTGAATTTTAATGTTTTGCTTAGCTGTATGGTTGTTTCACCCTGGCAAATTGTGTCACATTCGTGTATTTACTCTCCAATAGCAAGCCAAGTGGGTGCTTTTACACACTTAATAAAATTTTGATGTAATCTTTATGTCTTTTCTGTTGTTCTTTATCAGTGCATTTTCAATGAAAAAGGATTATAGATCTTCTATAAGAATACAGAACCAAGTGTGTAAATATATAATTCCAATTTAAACCATGGTTATAATCGGATCCATGGTTAAATGACACTACAATTTATCAGAATAATGGGGGGGGGGGGGGGGCTGAGGGATATAGAATATCAGGCAGTGAGCCAAATAAAGAGAACTCGGCTCTTAAAAGATAAAATTTTGACTGTTGGAGAAGCAAGTCATAAATGAATCAAACCCAGGTCCACTTAGGCCACCTGTGGCTTGATGGACCTAGCAAAAACACTACATGGATGTAAGCTACCCAGGGTAAATATTAAAAATGCCTGAGATTGCTATATTGGAAGAGTTCTAGCATTACTAAGTTGACAATTCATGTTAACTGGTCAATACCTAAGTAATATTAATTCAAGGTTAACTTGTTAATACCTAAATAACGATAATTCAATATTAACTGGTTAATACCTTAGTAACAATAATTAAGGTTAACATGTTAATACCAAAGTAACGGTAATTCAAGGTTAACTAATAATTAAGTAATGGTAATTTAAAGTTTAACTGGTCAATACCTACGTAACGGTAATTCAAGGTTATCTGGTTAATACCTAAGTAACGGTAATTCAAAGTTAAACTGACGAATACCCAAGTAACGAATATTCACGGTAAACTGGTCAATACCAAAGTAACGGTAATTTTAAAGTTTAACTGGTTAATACCTAAGTAACGACAATTCAAGGTGAACTGGTTTATACCTAAGTAAGTAACGGTAATTCAAGATTTACCGGTAATACCAAAAGTAACGGCAAATTAAGATTAACTGGTCAATTCATAAGTAACAGTAATATATAACAGAAAATACTTATTTGTTAATCATAAAAATCATCTTTTCCGAGATTAAAGAGAAAACTTACCAATCGAGAGCTGAACTTCCATTTCTTGGTGCTACATGTCTCAGAGCTGGTGCAGATTTATAAATTGAGTAGGAAGCCACAGTTGTAAACTGTAAATATTCCCACCCTTACACTCCATGATTTAATGCTTATGTAGCACTTTCATTAAATCCTGCATGGACAGAAATTCCTATGACCTTTCACAATAAACCCCCTCCCCATTTCTTCTGTACAGAGTCAACATTTCTTATAGGTATAACACAGAGGATAGCTCCGTCAGATTATACATATCTTATTTCAAAAGGCAATTTACAATCAATTAATCTGGGATTAATTAAACTCCTCCAATGAATACGCTCACCGATCCGAAATATACAGAGGACATTAAAGGTCTCTCCTGAAAGGCCCGGATTTTTACGACACAAGCCAGCCGTGTACTGACTCCAGGGTCACATTGGAACAACGAACTATAGCTGGACCTGTCCAGACAGGGAACATTGATCCAGAGTACACCCAGTGTTTGTAGTTATATTTGGTGTACTTAGTCCATGGTTGTAAAACGCTCAGTGACTGTAAATCAACCAGTGTTCTGAGAGTCCATATTGGTGGGCACCCCGGAGTTTAAATTTAGCCGTGAGTACCTGTCAGCCAGTTTTATATCCTGCAGTTATTTAGGGGTAAGTTTTATTACATTTATTGGTTTTTTAAAGTAAAAAAGACCATCTGTTAGTAGGAATGAAAGAAATTAATTTTGCAATAATTATTAAACGGGGTTTGATCTCCTGCCAATGTAAATTAAATGTTTGAACTGTTCGGTACTGACATTGAATTTACGGTGTCAATGTCATTGGATCCATGGGTCAGCATTCTGCATCTGTTGGACGGGAAGGGTGCATGGAGGTGGGTAGGTGGGAGTAAGAATTTCGATGTCAGATTTTTGTTGACTGGTATGCGCAGATCCAGAAAATTTTCCCGGGGGAGGGGGGGGGGGGCTTCGAGGGATAATTTTGTTTAAGGGGGAGGGGGGGTCATGGCCTACTTTCGGTAACTTTACCATGTGAAATTAGAAGTTTAAAATTTCCGGGGCGGGGGGTCTGGACCCCCTTATAGATCCGCGCATGACTGAGGTTAAATATTGATAATATCAAATCACAGTTGTGATTGCCCATAAAACGTGTTTTTATATCCAATGGAGATGACGCCTTTCATAAAACTCAAAGGAAGAAGTTCAACGCTGAATTGGAAGTCACCTCTATCGTGAAATGTCTATTCTGTGTTTTGTAAAAGTTACACAGAGAGCACTATACAAGCACGTTGAAATACCACAATCAATTCTTCATACATGTCGAAAGAACCACTCTCCATTTTAAAGAATACGAAAGTGCAAATCCAAGCAATAATTAATACTTACTGCATTGAAAGTTTAAATTCCCCGTTCCAAGGCTCTTCCATTGATTGGAGTGCTTACATCGATCCTTTATTTGTATTGCCATGTATTCCATGTGTACGTGGTGCCATGCTAAGGGTCCCCTCCTAACAGTACCCCTCCCCCTCCCTCCTCTAGCAAGTCTCGGTGTGTTCCGTGACTGACCGGCGCAATAATTAATTGATCTCCCTATATACAATCTACATCTGACTGTGATTATTGGATATACTGTAGGCGGATTCACGGATTCTGACTGTGATTATTGGATATACTGTAGGCGGATTCACGGATTCACTCAGACCAAGAGCGACTTAGTTGACCTTCAGAAGGACTTAGCGCGGAACATACGGGCCTGCTCTACCCCCATGGACCCCCGGATCCTCCCCCTAGCCGCCGTGTGTCTGGGCGTGGCCATTGCCGCACCCATGGCAATGCGTGATATTCAAAGTAAGTTTAAATATGTGCCAATGTCAATTTTAAAATTCTACTCGTATTAAGTTTTATTAAGAAAATGTTCAGTGATAGAATGGTTTACGATGTTGTAAATAAAAGGTAGTTTTAAAGGCAGCAAATATATATGTCAGTTTATTTAACCACTGTCATATTGTAAATTGTAAATCTTAATTATACGAGAGAGAGAGAGAGAGAGAGAGAGAGAGAGAGAGAGAGAGAGAGAGAGAGAG
>WFKH01003881.1:2843518-2859044 GCA_016163765.1 Magallana hongkongensis | reverse complement strand
AAAGAATTAGTTTTGTTATTGTGTTAAAGACTATGATTTTAATGGTTAATAGAATTATAGAATTTGAGTAAACAACTTTTTATGTTTAAAATAAAAGACAATAATTATTACATCATGATATATTAATATCCTCACATACACACACAAATCAGTATGTACGTATGTATCAGTCATGAAATACAGAACAAGTACCTGCTAAACAAAGTCCATTGTTGTCTGCACACAGTGCTCCACTTATTCCAGGAACACGGCACCTGTAATAAAACCCAAAACACACTGAAAATCTCATACTGGCTCAAATTTGAAGAAGTGCCATGTTGAAAAACTTCAGCCACATGACCCCTTACTGGGGATAGAGGAAGTTAAACTGGTATTTGGTTTGCAACAATGGTCTGATGAAAGCAAAGAGGATCAAAATGTGAGGGTTTTTGAAGAGAATTTGATGAAGCCTGTCCACCTCTCTAAAAAGAATATTTATACATGTTGTACTGACGGAATTGTAATTGATTCTATAGAATTCTTTTGCTTTTCATGAATCGATAGAAAGCTTACGTTTCCTCGAGATGTTTTTCAAGTTGTCTCTCCATCCTCAAATCACCTGACAGTAAGGAAACTACCGGTTCTTAAAATTCAACAGGTCGCTCATAGAATATTCTTTCATTTAAAATAAAGGGTCTTTGCGTTTTTGTTTGTTTTAAATGGGTATTTATAGTACCTTTTATTTGATATATTTTCTTTATTTACATCGGGGACCTAAACATTAATTATGGAGAACCTTTGAATTGGTTTCGAATAATTCGTTGGATGAGTTGACAGATTCCGCGGACAGATGGCGCGAAATTTCAACGACACGATGAAAAGAGTTTATTCTAGTTTTTGTGTTTTGTTCATGATAAATGTATTTCAGGTAAATTAGAATTACTAGTACACGTTCGCATTTTTTTAGTACGGCTTGAATGTGGGGTAATTGCTTTAGCGTGTTTTTCTTTTTAATATTGTATGTCATCCAAAATTAATTTTCTAATGCAAATATCTTGCACTGTTGAATGCATAATGTGAATATCATTTATGTAATTCATTGATACATATCTAAGTGCTGTGCTAAATAGTACACATTTTCTGAATATGTTGGTCATTTGCCAATTATTATAGATGTCTTTATTCAGCTATTTGTATTTTGTTAGCTGGTTAGTATGTAATTAACAGCTAGCTGGTCCATAGATTTTAAATAACTGAATAATTCAAAAGTTTTAACTAAAACAAAAAGGTTGTGCTTCGGACGAAAATTAAACAAATTTTTATTCACTGGCAAAGATGAAATATTTTAAGATGTACTGTATTTTGCTTGAAGAGTCAAAATTTTGTATTATCCACATTACAGATTTTTGTGAAAATTGAAATAACATTTGCTGGTGCATCCCCCGTCTTTCCTGATAATAATTTGACCCGTGGATTAGATAATCAAAGGGAATCAGTATCAGGTAGCAAAAATTAAATTTACAAATGCTTTATAAAGTAATCGGTGATGAATTAACAGTATTGACTTTGTATCTGTATTAAAGAATATCTTCATCTACATCTTAGACTGTCATAGTACACTGATTGCAACAGAGGGGAATATCACCTCTAGAGCCTTTAATGATGACCTTCAATCCTGGCTACATTGTGATTGGCTGGTAATCCTTCCCAAACTCTCTTCAGTGCATCTGAATTTCCTCGATTTTGATTTTCCTCCAGCAGATTTCAGACATTGTAAACAAGGATTCCTTATCCTTGGAACCTTTGATACCAAAGGTAAATAATGTGATAGACTTGTGCAACATTCATTAGATGTTCAATGATCATGCTTGTACATAAACATACAGGTGATGCAGTAATTGTCCATCTTGTATCGCTGGTACCTGCATACTGTAGATTCCTAATTAAACGCGAGGAATTAATATCCACGTAAAATCGTGAGAAGCACATCTCGCAAATTTTTAAATCTCACTTTTGTTTTTCGGACATATGTAAACTACATGAAACTATGATAAATATTCGGCATTCGCGATTTTATATTCTCGTGATTTGGTGCAAAACGGTTTAATCGCGGAAATAAGTACTCGCGTAAAAAAAGGAATCTACAGTATATAATTTCATGGTCCTGATGTCATCATCTTATATTAAGGTAACAGACAGAGTGAGCTGGGCCCGGTGTGTGGGGCATGGTCACCCGAGGCGATCCTTCTCCCCACAGACAAGTTTTGGCTGTCCGTATTCAGGGTCCCAGCAGAACCAGGTCAGAGGTCAAACCAGTACAGAGGGTTCACTCTCAGCTTCACTCAGGTCTTGCATCCTGTTCATGGATCTGGTATTTCCAATTAAACTTACTTTAGTTTTATAATTAACACTTGTGAATTCATACACTCTTGAATGGTGTCATGGCAGAAATACCATTAGGAATAGTTCTTCACTTCAATCTCTGTAGAGGATTCCACAAGTAGCCTTGACCCACGGTGGTTTGCGGCGATTGTCATAGCCGGCCCTCTCCTGTGTGTTATACCCTTGTATATCTGTCTGTAAGTAGGGCTTTATCTGTAGATTTATGTCTGTTAATGGTCTACAATATTATAATTATTATTACAAATGACAAAATGTTTCTTAATCAAAAATGTCTTGAATCATTGATTCATGTTTTGTTCTCATTGTGAAGGCGAAAAAGAAGATCTCTTCCATTTTACTGTGATAATCCGGACACGTCAGAGATGGTGGCCCAGAGATTCCAGAAGAAGCACCGCCCTCTGTTCAGACCGGACCTCGAGAGATCCAGAAACATCCAAATCTTGGTGAATGTTTAATTCTCTACTTTGTAGAAACATATATTTCATGTTTAATATCCAAGTTCTCATAGAAGGTACACTAGCATCATTATTTGTAGGGAAATTCTATACAGTGTTAAATGGTATAGACTTGAATTTGTATCCTCATAGAAATGTATCTGTTACTATTTTTTTATTTTCTAGGTTTCTAAGCCATCAATGGACGAGGAGCAAATGAGTAATATCTCAGAATTTTCTTACTACGGGGGATCGGGGGATTACGAGAATGTTAAGAGCCAGCTCAAACATAAGGATGACTTCTCTCTCTTTAAAAGTAAACAACTAAAATTATAAAGGAGAAAATTCTCTCTCTTTAAAAGTAAACAACTAAAAATGTAAAGAAAAATATTCTCTTCTTTAGAGTTAAACAACTAAAAATAGTTTGAAATGAATTATCCTCCTCACCTTAATATTTTAGACATGTATGTCCGAGGATCTTCCTTTCGGTCCATTGATTGTTCCTTAGACAGCCCTGTTTTCATGGAGGTAACTATCAGGAACTTTATTACTTACTTTAGTAGGCAGAAATAAATGTTTACAGCAGAAATTTACTGCATTTTATCCATGAATTTCAAGTACATGCCAATAGTTGATGAAAATAAATCCACACAGATTATTTAATGCTAGGAATGGGCCAATAGTGGTATATGATTACACTGTAAATCAGTAGAAGACAACATTTGATATTCATTTATGTTGATTGAGAAATATTATTTGACTCGTATTATTAAATTGCAGGAGACGCAGATCAACAAATCACATTTATCCAAATCCCCCAAGAGCAATTTCCTTACCATTCCTATGATGCGTACACGCAAATCCAGGACTTCTTACCTGAGCATCCTACCGGACTTTGAGTCCACTCTGGACCACAGTAAGATCCAGAGCATGGAGCAATTAAATCGGAAATCGGCTGAGTCTTTGACCTTGGCCTCCATTGGAAAGGTTGATGGTAAACCTGTGTATGTCATCCAGGACCAGCCATCCAGCATTAAACGGCCAGCGATTCCGGTCATCACGATTACATCAGCCTCTCTTAGAAGGAAACAGAGACTCTCCACTGTCAAAAAACCTGAGTACGCAAACTCGGACTCAGCACTCATGGACAAGAAGTCAGGGCGTCGATTCCGAGGCTCACTACGGCCATGCAAGCACGCTAAGGTCTGGCAGTCTGAGGATGATAGTTCTGATGAAATAGAGGTCAAGGAACCAGGTAAAGAATCAGATAAACAAGAACCGGATATCCAAGCAATAGATTACTGGAGACCAGATAAGCAAGCACCAGATTACAAGAAACCAAATAATACAGCATCAGATAACATGGAATTAGATCAGAAGGATCTGAATGACAAGGCACCAGTTTGTGAGCAAGAACCAGAAAACAATGTACCAGATAAAAAGGATGAACCAACAAACAGGGAAACTGCTTTCCAGGAGCCTGATCACCGGGAACCATACATTGTAGACCCGGACAAGCATCAGTTCTCAGCCCCAGTTTGTCATACAGCCAAAAGTTGCCTTGATTCTCATTTTGAATTTTCAACTCCTTCAATTATGATGTACAAGAGCAAAACTCATGGTGGACCTTTGGAATCCTCAGATGACACATGCTATCAATCAGAGAGTATGTCGACTCATGTTTATGCCTCACTGATAGGAACTCCAGATCAAATAGAGGCTGATTTCTCAAAGGAACGCGATTACCAAAATAATTTGGATGATAAACAACACCCCATAATGACCATGGAGGAAAGAGTTTTGCTGAAGCAGATGACTCAGCCCCAGGTGATGGGGGTGGACAATCTGGCCTACGAATCGTCTGACGATGGTAAGGAGACTGAGGACTGGAGATGGAAACCAGTAAAAAAGGGCGGAGAACTAGACAATCGATCATTGGTCATTGACGAAAACATGAACTGTGTGGGTCATGCTGGTTGCAGTGGCTGATACATTGAAACAAAACAACAGCTACACATAACAGTGCTCAACTTCATTAATAAACTTTTTTCAATTTAAATTTGTCTTATATTAATGTTAAGCAAAGATTTATTTATTTATATTTATGTATATGAATTTTGGTGTTTTTTGATAATATATTTACATGTATCTATTAGATAATTTATTGTTTATCTAAAAAAGAATTTCTAGTTGATCTTTAAAAGGGAGAGAATTTGATTGTTAATGTGCAATATCTGGGGACTTTCCATAATTTCATAGTGGACTGCACTGTTTAAAAGTACCAAAGACAATGGATTATTGTTGATCGGAGTATCACCAAGACAAATGCTGCTAGTGTAGAGGCTGTTGGCATTTGGCATATGCATGCATGGATCCAGAAAATTTTTACGGGGGGTGGGGGGTCTCTGAAGGATAATTTTGTCTACCAGAAGGGGTGGGGGTCTGAGCCCTATTTTAGGCAAATTTTCTAAGTACTAAGTTAATTTGAAAAGTAATTTTTTGGGGGGAGGGGTGAGTCTGAGTGACCCCCCCCCCCCCCAAATCTGCACTTACAAGTAGCCAAACATCGAATATTTAATTCCAAAAAGTTATGTAAATAAATTTTACTGTTTGTTTTGACTGCTGTTTGATTTTTCAATTACTTAGGTCAGAGTAAAAGCTTCTCAATCGTCGAAATATTATAGTACGAATTGTCTAACCATGGTGTTCTACCCCACCCCCTATTTTTAACTCCAATAACAAAAGAGTTCTAACATAAATTTTCTTCAGAATGCCGAGAAACTATGGTATTTAAAGCGGGGTTTCTCAATTGTTTTGGATATCTTTAGTTGTTTAGAAATTCCATTTGTTTTCGAAGCTACTGTAGAAGTGGAAAATGATCAATTTAGGATTTAAAGGCTGTCAATAATAGTAAGTACAAGACAGCGATTGGCTGTATTTCATGCTAAGAAAGGTGTCAAAACAATTAAATTGGTCTTGCTTTGACGGTAAACACCAAACTACGAATATACCATTTACAGAGTCAAGTGTCTTATCAAATGCTGGTATAACATAGTTTGGAAGTGTTTCTCATGTAATCAGCATGCAGGAATACATTTCTCTATGGTCTGTTCCAATATTCCGTTTCATAAATTTTTGTTTCATATTTCGATTTTTATCAATACCTTTGTGTCAAATTTACATGCCTTCACTAGAATGAATTAAGTCTGAGAATCTTTAATATGAAATGTCCATATATTGTGTCTGTTTGAAAGACGTGGATAAGTAAGTTAAAAATTGCATTGCAAACGGCATGAAAAGTACCCGGGTGATTATGTTTAAAAATTAAGCAAAGTGTTCCAAGAATCCCAAATGGATAAAAGATTTTAGATTCATTTAAAATTCCTGTAAGAAAAGAGGGGACTGAAATGGGTGCATCATAGAAGGGACAAATTCCTTTTTTTTTTCCTGACATGTCATCTCTTTTTACTAGAGAAATTGACAAGAACATAAATTGAAACAAAATTCTTTTACACATGCAGATTTATAATGGGAATGTCTTTTTTTTACCATTTGAAAGTTCTTGGAACATCTCGCACAATTTTTCTACAATGTACAGTCTGAGCAAAATTTATTAGGCCAAATAATTATCTTGTTTGTAGAAGACCAGATTATGATTTTAATGAACAGTGGAGGCTTTCGATTGTTTTTAACTTTGGCTGTTTTATTGCTCCTGTCTTAACTAAACTAACTAAAAGAAAGGTACCTTTTTTTCATCTTCTGGTAATATATGATAATTGTATTAAAATGATATGTAAACGGTGTGACCGTTGGACCGAGCACAGTTTTAAGGAGGCCGATTTGGGTTTTTTTGCGTAAAAACTACAACAGCAACACTCTTTATTTTTTAACCATATGTAATTTACACCAACTATATATATAGTTTATTTGCGAAGTTTCAAGAAAATCTACTATCTGGTTATTTTAGGGGCCATCACACAATACAGGCACGTTTACTATAGGAATATATATAGGAAATTGTCATTTTTCCGCACTTCGAAGGAGATTAAAAATATACTACAATATCTATTTTCCTCAAATTGTGATATGTGATTAGTAATATCAATTTCTACCTTATGCATAAAAAATACTAAATTCTACCATCTGGATTTTAGTGGGGGTCATCTCAAAATATGAAAATGCACCAAATTTTGCTATATATTTTGAGTATTACAAATGTAGATTGGTACAATGCATTCATTCAAAAATAAAGAAAAATAACCCTGATGATAGCATTATTCTATATATAAAATTTCATAGGCGTATGATTTTTATTTATTTATTTTTTAATGTTATTTCTTTTAACGTACTCCTACAAAGCTTCATTTTATCATAACGCCATAAAAGCACAATGGCAACGTTCACCTACCGAATCACGGAAAATCGTATAAAAAATAAAATTTACCTTAAAAATCTAAATATTTTTATGTGTATTTTGTTTTAATGGTATCGAAAAAAGTTCATAAAAGGTATAAATACACGGTATTTTACTAGAATGCGCAACATGCGCAATGAAAACTAAAGTCGGCCTCCTTAACACAGTGCAGTTTGATTTTTTTGTAGAACAAAATTTATTTGAAACGCACACAGTAGGATCCGCCTGTCTACTCAAATCATAAGCAAAAGTTAAACTAAACGTCGCATGCTCAGTCTACATTATGACGTCATGTTTCATACGTACAACGTAAAATTTTTGTCTTTGGAAATAGCCGAAGAAAATTAAGTTCTTGATTCCGAGAATTTTTTATTTCTTCTTTCAGTGCTTATAATTTTACCAAGTTGATGAATTGAATTTTTTCTACTTTTTTCAGTCTCTAAAAGATCGGTTGTTTGATGTTAATGATTTTATTTTTCATCTAATAATTTGATAAGACATACGTGAAACTAGTCGTATTTCTTGATTAAAGCACTGTTAAAAGTTGTATAGTTTGCACAGTCAACTATTTTCATCTTAATTACTTTCAATTAAACATTGGAAAGTTTTTGATTGAGTTTCGGGGCAAAAAACATCGACAAGCGGCAGTTATTTAATGATTGAGTTAACTTTTTTAAGAAAATGGCGGTCAATATGGCCGCGCCCATGGCTGGAAGAAAAATTTTTGGCCCTTAGTACCGCTGATTCAACTCTCATTTTCCACTGATTTTCTTATATATACGTGTTACCATTAAGCCTTGCTGCGCTCGGTATTAACTTTTTTTAAATAAGATAATGTGAATGATTCTATTTGATTTTAAGAATCAGCAGTGATCATTGAGACCATACTGGGATATAAACATGATAAAAAGCAAATTAAAATTTCCAGCATTCAAGTTTGTTTTTGGTTTAACAAGTGATATGAAATATTCAGAGCATTTCTTAAAACATTGAAGGTATGCATATCTTTTTAATTGATTTGTAAATCCTTTTAATTGATTTGTAAACTTAATTATTTCTGACAATTTAACTGTTTTTCCAAATATTTCTATTAATAAATCATTCTAAACTGTTGGAATAACATAAGACACTTGATAAATGAAATTGTTAAGATCAATGACGCTCTAGATAATAATGCATAGCATAGCCAGAGATCTTCACTTTCACTTCTGCACCTTACAAAGAAAATTATTTTTAAATCACAGCAAAGAAAAAGTTGAAACATTTAACGTGTTTGTCACAAAGTCTGTTCATGTTTATTTAGTCAGTTTTATTTATAAAGTGATTGATATAGAACAGGACTAATTGAAGAGACTCAAGTGTTGGATTTTTTTATTTTAAAGCTACATTGATACAGGTATGCATGTTCATATCTCTTAAGTGGTTTGATATTTTTTAGTTTACTATAAAATGATATAAAAAGGATTCTTGGTGTAAAATTTGCCGGATGCATGGATTCTATAAACTACCGTTACCAGTAGATATAGTTTCATTTTCATTCACCCTTGCTGTTTGGTAGCATTATGATTTAGACATCCAGCCAATGTACAGTGTATAATATGGGAATCCGCCGGATTCAATCCGGATGCATATTCAAACCCCAATTGTCCAACTTTACAATGAACTTCCCAACTTTTCTTTATATTTCTCTCGGTAGAAATGCAATTGTGCGCAACTTTTAACTTGAGTCAAGAGCTCATGATTTAGAAATGAAAACATTAATAACGGATGTTTATTTTTTCCAACCATTTCTTTAAAAATAAATTCAGCATAGAATTGCTGATTTTCAAGAAGATTTCACTTAGGAAAATTGTTTGCAGGCTTGGAGAAGCATATTGTTATAATAATGATCATTATTTTAAATGATGATCGATACATCCATCTATATAAGCTAGATAATAATTCTCACTGAATCTATATCATTTAAAGACATACTATAAATGTACGTAATTAAGCAGCAATCACACGTTATGGCCTTTTTGCACTGCTCCTTTTGAACAGAACACTTAATTATAACAGTGTTTTGTTTGATATTATTGTTGATCTCAGTCATGACTGTGTAATCATATTATCACTTGGTGGTTTTTTGTCACCTCTCTCTGAAACTGATGTCTTAGTACACAAAGGGCATGCATAAGGAAATTCCCTTTAAGATATTTTATGTTTAATACACGTACTAGTACTGGTACATAAAATTTGTACATGATTGATCCAAAATTTACCTAATAATGGAAGGGTATGAGATAAAATTTATTGTTAAAACAGTAAATTGATCCAAAGAGTGGGATCACATCTTGTTGCCAGGCACAGATCATCTTAACGTTTTGTTTGATCTGATGATCCACTCCTGTCACCTTAAAGAGATCCGACTCTACAGGTCAAGACACTACTGTACTAATAGATGTTTCTAATGTACTTAGATCTGCTACAATGGTAATTATATTTCATGCACTGAATCTTTCCAATCCTTTGTGATGAAAATTTTTTAACGTCATGTCAACAGTGAAGGAGTGTGATGTCACATATATTAATTAAAAATTGATTGAATGGGGGATATGTGTAAGATATTCATTGACAGTCTAACGAGTGACAAATTACAATATTCAGAAATCTAATCATACAAGTACTGGCCAATGCTACTGAGTGACACCCAATCACCAGGGTGTTTTTGTGGCATCAAATGACATCGACAGAAATCATCAAACACTTCCAGGAAGTCTGTCATGTAAATCTAAGATGAGGAGATTTTGGATTTCACCTGTACCGTTACTTTAGGGTAGATCTTGGAAAGTCAGTTGTCTTTAATTATTTCAAAAGCAATGCCTATGAAATCTCCGTGTTTAGACTTGGAATAACACATATATTAAAAGTGTTTCTGATAAGTAAACATATTTGATGATGCATTAATAATGTATACCATATGACTTGATATTTCTATTGCATCACACTGATTTGTTAAAAACCCTGGCCCAGGAAAGATCACAAGATTTCAAGTAGATTGTCATGCAAGACCTTGTTCCCCTTTTGGAGGGGGCGATTATTTATCTCCCCAAATTCTGTGTTTGACAGAGCTGACCCACAGACACACATTCCTTGGCCTATTAACTATATCCAGTCCCTGAGACTCCAGTCCTTCCTCCGGGAGGGTCTTATTCCTGCTGATTGACCTAGTTAAATGACCTAGTTCTGACTCCAGCTTCCAGTAAAAGTTTTTAGCATTATCAAAGTGCACAATCTATAGATGACAATCTCTTTTGTTAAAGCAGCTCCTTCATCCCAACTTATCTATTAATCAAGCTGCAAGTCAGATATTACATAAATTCCAATACGTGGAGCTTTTTACGAGTACAGTAAAAACAATTAGAATGTAATCCGAGTGTTCAGAAGAACTATACAGTTATGATAAATGTATGATTGAAAAGTTCAGGATTGAAATGTGAGACTGAAAGCTCTGTAGAAAATTAGTTGAAGTTACAGGAGATTTATTAGAGCTATGTAACACCCAAGTTAGGTATCAATTGTGTAGAGTTTTCTCTGCAGTGGATGGAGACAGTACATTATTCAGGTAAACATCAATTCCTGTCTTCAGTTACAGACTTAATCAGCAGTCATTTCAAGATCCGATTCCCTGCTGTTTCACCTTTATATACTAGAGCTTGTCCTTGATACATTACATTTGCTTGGATGTGGAGATTTTATTACACAAGATATGTTACTAGTGTGCATAAATGGAGTTTTTTTGGACTAGATAAAGTTACATGAGTGTGTATGTGGAGTTGTCCACCTGTGAACACAGAGTTACACACCTGTTTGTACCTTCATCAGTCCTGGGAGGAATGCAAACTCATATGGTCCCATTTTCTTGGAGTGTTCAAAATTTTCTGGTTCCTGGTGATACATCTATATAGGGGAGTTTTCATCCAGAGATAATTATTACTGAAGGAAAATGTATTACAACATACATATATATGCTTAGGTATGTAAAAAAGTTAAATTTCCTGTAAACTGGTTATAACCGTCAGCTGACAGTCTCTTATTTCGGGAACTAGAGTGAAGCTGTTGGAAACGTGGGTGTGATATCTGTGTGTAATATAAGTAGGTATGACATAGGTATCGTGGTCTTCTTTAGACATGACCTGACTGAGAAATAACCTACTAGAGATGTACTTCAGGCCCTGGACAATGAAACTTAGAGGAACTCAATTTTGATCTTAGTCACACTTTCCAGCTAAAGTAATAACATTGTATTGTAAGTATATTACATTTGGCTATGTATTCTTTTTAGCTTTTTTTGGCAAGTAACAGCTTTCGCTAAATTAAGTACATTGCTAAATGTCATGCGTATATGTGTGTATAAATAGGTACATTTAGAAATGCGCTAATTCAAATCCACGCCAACTTGTTGATTCAATTTCCGACAATTACAGTACAGGCTAAATATAATAACATGATGAGACTGAGATCATAAGTGAGCTTGTGTAAGTTTTATGGCCCTGGGACCATAAAATAAAAATAAGGAATTTACAGTACTAAAAAAATTGCTTTTGATTTATGTACAGAGTATGAAGAACAGACAATATCTTTAGGAAGACAATAATGCCTTGAAATTTAGTGGATTCTTTCCCTCACTCTCTCAAAATATTTTCTAAGTGAATATAAACTAAGTGAAAATAAAAATGTGTATCAATTTTTTTATGATCTTTCTATGCTCCCTTTACAGTAATCTGAAAGGTGATTGCTGTAGAAGGCTTAGTAGATTTCAGGAATTGTAAATTAGAAGTCTTATCATGTACATGCAGTACTGTCGACTAGATGTGTTTTATTATGTTTTGTCTTCAGATAGCTGGTGATTGACCCAGGGGAACAGGAGACGATGGATTTCCAATGACAAAAATAAAAGACAGTCTCGCAGCAAATGGCATAAATAATTTTACAGCTGTTAGAATCACTTTGTTGGAAGGAGCTTCAAATGGATTTGGGAATGATGACAAAAACCAGCCATAAAGGCAGAGAACACCATGGAAATGTTGAGGCGAGGAGCCGGTGATGCTTTGGATGTGAGAGGAGTCACTGCCTTGATCTTTGGGGTGACCAAGAAATGACAGTGCCTAGATAATGATATTGAGGATGTCAGAAGAAAATGCTCAGTGGGATTTGATGAGCCAGTTATCAGAGAGATGTGTAAATAAGCAATTTCTTTCTTCTTATGAAACATCTTAATATTGTGCTGGATTGAAAAGAAAAGCTGTAGTGAAGGAACCTTTTGAAAAGTGGTGCATATTTTTTAAAGCAAATTTTGCCTTATAAAGTTCAAAGAGTTCACTTGTTTTCAGAAATATTTAATTAATTCATTGTAAGCCTGCCTTCTGTGTGTACTGGAGGTTTGTGTCAAGTACTAAGGTAAAACAGTTAACACAAAGACAGGAGTGAGCAGTGTTTGTCGCTTTACATCCTGTTGAGACTATTTAAGACATCAATTGACAGTATGTCTGGTGGTGCTAGTGGCCAGTATTTCATCCAGAGTGTGACAGAGCAGGAATCCTCGGACGACGCCTACTTCAGCTGTACGTCCGTGGAGGAGGGGAACCCCATAGACGGATGTACTCGGCTGTCGCCTCATTGTCCAAACGCTGAAATGACCAATGGAGTTTGTTGTTGCCCGCCTGATGATGCAGAGTATTCCCAGGATGCATCACAGGTGTCGTGTGTGAATGGTGCCTCCCCGGACAGAGTTAAACGAAGGTCTTGTACCCGGCAGAATTCCTCAATCCCAGGGGAAAAATATTTGTGCCAGAAAGATTCTAAGGGACATGTCTCGCGGTATGATGTTCGTAATTTCCAGTTTTCATCCTCAGATTGTTATCGAAGTGAATCTCCCTTTAGCCAAGAGGCAATGGAAGACGACGAGGGAAAATTATCCAACAAAAACAACAAATGCTCAAACTCGGACTCTGATGTTTCATATCAGCCAACTTGTGTTGTGAACTCTTGGGGACACTTTTCTCAGTGTGTGAAAAATCGTTACAAGTATCGTCGGAGCGACTACTCCAGCGAGAGCGATGAGGAACACGGTATTCCACAATGGCCAAACAAACCGGACATTGTACAGCCGCAGAAAAGCCATCTGCCGAGCTGTGATCTGAATAGCCTCACGTCAGTGCTGAAGCCAAAGGAAGCCAGCAAAAATGATGTCATAAAGAATATCGCATCCCGCACCAAGGACGGCATCAAACCTACAGTATTCAAAGAGAAGCTAGCCGTAAGTTATCTTTAATGTTTGGAGTCGTACTTTCTACACAACTTTTACAGTGTCTAAATTTTATATTAAAAGTCTTCATTTCTTATATTTAACATTTGCTTTGTTGTATACGTATCTTTTTCTGTTCAATGACTTAGCTCTGAAACACTTTACTATAACAAGTAGTTTTATGTTGTATTTTTTGGCTCTCACACACTCAAAGGGCATAAAGCTGATTTAGTTAATTTTCAATGCTGAAATAAGCATTTTATTCTCAAACAAAACATGGGGGGAAACAATAAGTTAAAAAATGCTATGAAACTGGGAGTTTTTAATTTTTTTTGTATTCAGACAATTCTACGCTGGTTCAATGAATTCAACGACATCCAGAAAAATACCCTGATCAATAAACTCCTGGTAAGTTCCACAACCTGGTGAGTACAACGTGCAACATGTAATCTTGAATTATAAAACTCACCACAACAATATGAGGGTGGGGAGGTTACTTCATTTTTATTTTTTTATATCGTGCTTGAATCTGTTGACCTGTTTCAGCCATTGGAATGAATGAAGTGACTAGAGTTTCAAATTGGTTTTTTTTTTTTTAATAATAATGAATTATTTACAGCAGATGTTAATACAAGCAGTGGGTAGATTATGAATGAAAGTTGTCAAGTGAATGCTGGTCTGATGTATTGAATTCATGATAGATCAGATAACTTTTTACCCCAGGGATCTGCTTAACAATCTTTCCTTTCGTTCTGTGCCCCTTATTTTAGAGTCTTTATAAACTGAGCGCAGAATAAATAGGGAATGAATATTTTGTAAATGAGCTTGTAATGGCAGCTGATTCTGTTTCACAAAGAAGGATAGGCAGTTTGCTTTGTAAAGACTTGAATTGTGTAACAAATCCTGCAACAGTTTTGTGTTATGAAATATTACTTACTTCTTGTTCTGCACTATATTTTATTGGCTGGAAAAATTTGTTGATATCATACAAAGAATGCTGCATATGTCACAGTATGACTAACATCAGAAACATATCAATCCAACTAATTTTATCTTTGAGATTGGAAAAATATAATGTCATTTTAAATGAAAATTTATCTTATTTTCTTCACTTTCTTCACTAAAGAGCTGAAAATTAAATTACCAAGTACAAGGGATTACCGTAGTTAAAATTGTGCAAATTATTGATTTTGCTTTCAAGATGTTTGGTTCCAGTTTAGATCTGTGATAAAACTGAATTATGTCTTCCCTTTAACTGCATATGCATTGACTAAAAAGCTAATAGAATTTTTAGATCTTCATAGTATAAATATAAGAAAATGAATGACCTTGAATATTGTCATTATTGAAAGTGTATAAATTTCTGTCGGCCTTGGGCCAGGATAAATGACCTTGTCAATGACTTCTTACAGAAGGACTGTGACCTCCCCCAGAATCATTTACTGTCAGTCAGGGTCTCTTCCCAGCTCCACAAGGGATGTCCCCCCAACTGTCAAGACATCATCACCTGGCTGCCCGCTACCATAGCAACCAGAATCATGTCTTACTTGGACCCTGGTGAGTCATCCATGTGAGAGTAAAATATATATTAATGATAGATACCGGTATGTATCACTTAGGATATACCTATACTGGTATATTCATTACCATCAGTACTTATTAAGAGGGTATGATTATCACTTAAGATATACCTAAACCGGTACATTCATTTCCATCAGTACTTACAAAGAGGGTATGGTTATCCTTCTTGTTTGTATATTTCATTTGAGATATCAATATCATTTGAGATATATCTGAGGATGTTTACATCTGTCATTTAAGATGGCTCTTAATCTATGCCATATGAGATATCTCTGAGACTATGTCTATGAGACATCTGAGTGTCTATCTGAGAGGTCTCTGAATTTGTGTCATAAGAAATATACCCGATACTGTCTACTATATAGTTTTATCTCCTACGTGTGGTGTATACGGTGTATACTACACTTTTATCTCCTACGTGTGGTGTAT
>WFKH01003881.1:2817912-2839691 GCA_016163765.1 Magallana hongkongensis | reverse complement strand
TGCACAAAGACTGTGCACAAATCTTGACTGCACAAAGACTGTGCACATAGGGTTCACTGTACTTGTAGTTTTCCAGCATTAAATACAAAGCAAATTTTTGATTGCTTAAATAAACCAGTTAACATACAACATTTGAAATAGGGTTTGCATTTTATAAAATTCAGTACCGGTATACTGTATGAAAAATATTGCATCTTGTATGTGGGTAGTATTGGAAAATTGAATGATGGTTTCCTATAGGTGACAATTTCCATTTTTACCTCAGTTGCATGCAATATCTATTACATGTATAACATTTAAAAAAGACATTGTTGGGGACACCTGTTTAATACGAGGAAGGTTGTATTTTCCATTTCTTGGAAAGGCTTGAGAAGTTGAAATTAAGCCCAAATGCATTGCCTTTACTGATTTCCCCTCTAAATATGCTTTGGCTTTACCGGATCAATGTTTAAGACTCTCATAGGAATAATTTTACCATTGCTCACTGTGTTAATTTTGTGGAGTTATCTTTGTGGCAAATTGTTGGTAATAAGCTTGCGCAATCCCCTCTAGGACAGATTATTTTTTCTTCCTGAAATTCGACCGAAATGTTCCTCACTCTGTAAAATTAATTTTTCATGCTTTCATTTTATCTTTATAATTTTTTTCCTGTAGTGTTATTAACATGATATTACAGTATCAATCAAAGTGCTGTTTGCATTGCTCTTAACTATTACATAGAATATTGATTAAAATTTGCTTAGATTGAGCAAATTCACACTTTTATAGAAAAATTAAGTCTTGGGAGACAGAATTTAAAATGAGCATTATTTAAAAAAAAGCCTTGTATATTTGTACAAGTATCTGTAACTATCTGAACTCTAAATTTGTAATCATTTTTCTATTTTTTAGTGGAAGAAAGTGTTTGCTGAGCGGTTTCGGCTACGTAATAACTGGCTCAGCGGCCGGTGTACAGTCCGAACTTTTGAGGGCCACTCTCAAGGTAACACCAACCCCATGCTCTACAAATATCTACTCAATAGTGCTTTTATTTAGTTGTTTCATTAAACTGTCTAATTAATCAGGAACAAAAAATGAAATTCCTCGTGAATTAAAAAGCTGCATTAAAAGGGCTAGATGTCCGTGGACATTAATTTCCTTGAGAAGATGAACTCTGTATAAAAATATAAGAAAATATTCAAATTTTGAAGCTAAGATTTTTGGATTTTTTCTTTACTAAATAATAGTTTATGGCCCAAAATATCATATGTAAAGTTTTAATGTAGATTTCATGGGTCGTTTGTTGACCATCCAGCCTCCTTAATGAGTTTTGTGAAAAATTATAATGTGGGTTAGCAAGTACAGGAGCATTAGAAATAGCACTGGATCTTGTGTGTGGTTATCATCAGATTCATATGACTTGTAAGAAGATCATGTTGGAATTAGAAAAGCTCATATTATGATATTCCTATATTAGGTAAAATAATTTATTATATTCACTGCTGAATCAGATAAAGAAGGTCTTAGACAGGTGTTAATCATCTTGATTATGAAATCTTCGTATGACCTTGATGAGACTTTTTGTAGAAAAAACCATTAAAACAACTGAATAATAATTATGTACCAGACACATAGAAATACAAAACCATATTTGTTCCAATCAATATGACCTACTAATTTCACCTGGCTGTGAGTTTTTACCTGTGCCATAATTACCTGCCCGCCGATTTGACATCCTTGCTACAAGGTGAATTACTGTGATACAGGCATTTCTGCATCACAAAATCTCTGGTTTTTGTACACTTAAATCTGACTTAATCTTGCAAAATTCTGGCAGAAGCATTATCAGTAATTTGCTACCGTAGGAATAAGATGAAGGATGTATTCTAATTCATGAATTTACAAGGACAGCTTTCTGTTAAAGTGCACAGAAGACTACACAGTCATGCAGTGAAAATATGAAAGGAATACAAGTAATTTGATAGTCATTACAGAGAATGGAAGAATGAAAGATACCACTACATTTACCCCTCTTAGTATGCCACAATATTAAAAGTGGATTTCAGGAACCCAAGTGAATTACAAGTACATGTATTACTTACATTAGGCTTTGAATTTCATAAATATGTGGTAATGTATCTGAATATACCGGTATCTATAACCTGCAGAGAGAAGGCTTAGTTGTCTGATCATATAATGGTCAGGATGGACACACACGCCAGGGACAGCATTGACTTAAAGAGAGTACACATAGACCCAGGGATGTGGGGACATTTGTCATTGAGGAGGTCATGATGCCTGTTGACCGTGACACTCTCTATAGAGTTGTAGAGTTGGGAGATGAGGGGTGGGGGGGGGGGGGGGGGGGGGGGGTTTTATAAAACATGCATAGTCCCTTTCAAAAGTCTAAACAAATCCTTTAAAAAAAATTACGGATATAATGAACTCGGTTATAACGAATTTCAGATATAGCGAACTAATTTTGAGTGCCGTGGGGTTGAAAAATAACAAAATTTACATCTTTTATAATGAATGGTTTTAAATTGTTAAAAAATATATAACAATAAGTTACTAACCTCCTGTATCTTTTTATTGATCTGCATTTATGTGTATCAGTGAAACAATATCAAATGATGATTGTTCGTTCATGACTCGCCTGACATTGAGATTCGTTGCTCTGTTGTAGGGATCTCCTGTGTCCAGTTTGACGACACGAGGATCGTCAGTGGATCCTCCGATAAAACTATCAAGGTCAGTGAGCTAGCAGACTTATCTGCCAATCCTCAGATTCTTGGTGGATCAAACTGCTCGAGTTTTGTAGATACCCTTGATTTATTTCTACAAATCAGCTCAAAAAACTGCATGAATATAACGGTAGTTGAATAAAAAATTAATTTAAGAAATTCTAAGGTCAAAGGGCTATATAACTAAATATTAAGTTAAGAAAAAATATTTTGTAATTTTATTTCTGTGTTTTATTTTTCTGAAGCGGCCATTTTGAATTTGGACGATCACTAATGGCACATCATTGTATATACTGATAGTTGACTAAAATATTAATGCAAGAAATTTTACAATGACGAATCTTTGATATAACATTATGTTAACCAACTGATTTTCTGGGCAATTCACAAGAATTTACCTCGGAGTCCATAGAGAATAGAAAATTCCACAATAGTAAAAAAAAACACCTGAAGTTTTTGTTGAATGAAGTGTAGTACCTGAATGGTTTACCAGCTTTTCTTAAGGTTTTAACAAGAAATCCATAGCGAAATGTTCAAAATATGTGAATGATAAAAATTTACGATGTTTCAATATATTGGATTATTATATAATGGACATTATGGTTAACCTTTGTAGTCCGATGGGTCACTTTAAACAGATGTGGTTTATGATGTTTATTAGGTGTGGAACATTAGGACCAATGCTCAGTGGTCCGTGCAGACCCTGGTGGGACACAGTGGGACGGTCCGGTGCCTTCACCTGGAGGGCAAACGATTGGTCAGCGGCTCAACTGATAAATCCATCAAGGTCAGTCAGGGCATTGATAGTGGGGAGTGAGAGGAATTGTCCTACCCGCCCCCTCCCCCTCTTCAACTCCATCTCTACCCAGCTTCTCTCGCCAACCTTACCCTACCCAAATTCTGAACCTCACTGGCAATACCATCTTCAATGTCTCTCTCATCCATCTTCAGCCTCACTCACCATGCTCACTGCATCATCTTAATTTGCTCTGGCAACCATATCTTTATCCTTTCTAATTCTTTAACCATTCTATAACTGCCAACATATCAACCTCTTTCCTTATTCATAACTCCACTCTTAAACCACTCTCACTTAAATTAAGAAGGATCATTTGCCCCCCCTCCCCTTCTGAACATTTTTCTTCCCTTATACCGTATATTTGATTATATATTAATGAAAGTTACTCTTAATAATACAGCATGTGATTTATATATTTTAGGTTGAAATAATTAATTAACCACTAATCATTGTAAACATTTTTTTGTTGTGTGTTTTATAGGTCTGGGATTTGTCCACTCAGGAAAGCTGGTCCAGCATCGCCTGTAAGGTGACCATGATTGGCCACACAGACACAGTCAGGTGTCTCCAGGTAAGTCAAACACACAGCTGATCACAAGTAAAGGTATGCCAGACCTATCAATGACCCAGTTGTTTTAGACTATTCTCTGGGTTTTTTTTCCTAAAGTGCATGTGTTCAGTTTCAATACTGTCAAACAGCTCTCAGGGACATCATATTCACCTGTATTGTGTAAAACTCGTATCATTCTTATTGACAAGATCATTGGATTTCCCTCATTTAGCTGCTCTGTACATTCTATCACCTTTTTCTGGTGACAGGTTGATGATGACAAAGTGGTGAGTGGGTCCTACGACAAAACACTCAAAGTGTGGGACATCAAGAGTGGAGAATGCAGGATTACTCTCAGGTAAGAGGTGGGGCTATATCAATAAGGGGGGTTGGGTTAAAACACTCAAAGTGTGGGACATCAAGAGTGGAGAATGCAGGATAACTCTCAGGTGAGGGGTGAGGGGTGTGGGGCTACATCAATAAAGGGGGAGAGGGGGGTTAAATACTCAAAGTGTTGGACATCAAGTATCAAGAGTGGAGAATGCACAATTACTCTCAGGTGAGGGATGTGGGGCTATATCAATAAAGAGGGGCAGGGGAAGGGGGGTTAAAGACTCAAAGTGTTGGACATTAAGAGTGGAGAATGCAGGATTACTCTCAGGTGAGGGGTGTGGGTTGATATCAATAAAGAGAGGAGGAGGAGGGGGGGGGGTGTCAAAACACTCAAAGTGTGGGTCATTAAAAGTTGAGAATGCAGGATTACTCTCAGGTAAGGGTGGGGTATAATATCAATAAAGGACAGGAGGGAAGGGTTAAAACACTCAATTGCAAAGTCTGGTACTTTAAAAGTGAGAATACAAAAATACTCTCCAGAAAGGGACCTATAAAATTATTTTGAGTTTTTTTATTTAGAAACTAATTTAGAAGAATCAAAATCTTACCATTCTATAAAATTTGGTGTGGGGATAAAAAAAATTATCATAAAAATTGATGTTTATTTGTAAGACAATACTATAATGAAGCTTTGTCTATATTTTTCCACCTTCATTGTTGGCACAGCTGTTTACTTTGTGTTATTAGGGGGCATCAGGCAGCAGTGTTGTGTGTCCATTTTAACGACACCAAACTGGTCTCGGGATCATGTGACAAGACCATCAAAGTGAGTACTTGTCTACAGACCATATATACACGTAGTCTATAAGAGTACATCAGACCATATATACACGTAGTCTATAAGAGTACATCAGACCATATATACACGTAGTCTATAAGAGTACATCAGACCATATATACACGTAGTCTATCAGAGTACATCAGACCATATATACACGTAGTCTATCAGAGTACATCAGACCATATATACACGTAGTCTATAAGAGTACATGTACATACAATATCAGCACAACTATACATTTGAAGGACTATCTTAAAATGTCCATGGATAGAATTCGAAACATGCAATAGTTATTTACTGACCATACATAGAATAAAAACAATGCCAGCAAAACAAGGAAGTTAAAAAGACTTTGTACAGATATCCAAGGATAACACAATGCTAGCACTACCATTAGTTAACAAGTCTTTAAGATGTCAATTGATTTCACTCGCATCCTATACTCTTTGCTGAAGATTTCTGAAGTGTTTTAATGTCATTCATTCCAAGAGGTTGCTTAGTTTTGATTCTGTGCTGTGATTGACAGGTGTGGAACTATGAGGGGGCATGTTTGCGGACTCTGATGGGGCATCAGGACGCGGTGACCTGCCTCCAGTTTGACTCGACACGCATTGTGAGCGGCTCACTGGACTGTACGCTGAAGTTCTGGGACATCCACAACGGGAGCTGTGTAAACACAATCGACTGGAAGGACGCTGAAGGTCACACTGGGGTGGTCAGGTAGGCAGGGCAAGGCCAGTCAATGCCTTTTTTTCTGGTTTCACTGGGATTTCCCCTCTGGCCCTGCCCCTGTCATTAACCATGTCTGTGTCTTGTTTCAGGTGTCTTCAGGCCGACAGTTGGAGGCTAGTCAGTGCAGCTGATGACAAAACCATCAAGGTAAGGACTCTATTGTTGTGGGAATTCGGCTTATACAGTATGATACTGTTACCTAACTAAAAATGTACAGCGTGCACTGAATACATGTATCTAACCAATAACTTTTTATGTTAATCATTAATATGTGAGTGTTAATACTGTATGTGCTACTTAATTCTTTGACCAGAAACTATAGAACTGATTGTCAGATTGTCAGGGTAAGTCATTTCAAGGTCGTATTTTGCATCCAAGGACTTTGCAACTGGTGATATCGTAATGTTTCACTGTAATGTACTATGATTTTTCTCTAGGTTTGGAACTTGGAGACGGGAGAACGACTGGTGACATTGAGAAATCACACGGACGGCGTGACCTGCATGCAGTTCAATGACTTTATAATCGTGTCAGGGTCATACGATAAGACGGTGAAGCTGTGGGATTTCAGCTGCTGCTAGATGTCTGCAGGATCACAGAATGACACGCAATGGCTGCCTTGTTAGTGCTCGTGTTTGGTCAGCCGATGAACTGCTTAAAATGTAATGAATTCATTTCTTGAATTCAGTGCTGGCATTTTCCAAAGCAGAATGGTACTGTTGTTAGCCGTTTGTGTTTTCTTTTAGAGAAAGCACTTTATAACTGAGTTAAGGCAGAGGATTTTGATTTTTTACATATCTACAAGGAAGAATGGTTTCCTTTATATGGATGTCCAGGAGAGTGTGTCTTATTGTTAGAAAGTCAGGGATTGGTTGGAATTATTGTAAGTCTGTTCTGTGTCAGTTTGTTAGAGGTTTTTTAATTGGTTGTCATTGGTAGAGCCTCAGCTCTTTAGCTGTAAGAGAGTCATTGATTGGATGTGAATTCCTTTGTCTGTCATGCGGCCTATGAACAAGGTGATCTCTGGAACAAGACAAAATACTATGTGTCTATGATGCTACCAGAACTTGTAGATTGTTTATTTATTCAAACTTTATGAAAACTCAATCTTATACAACATTATGTGTACTTTTTATATGGTGTTGTTTTGCCACAGCAAGCTCCCGTCTGGTGAGACTGTGTCTCGGATTTTGGATTGATCTCAGACTTGTCCTGGTTTTTGTATTTTATACATGTATCTTTATCCTGTAGGTTGTAGTGTCTATGAGAATAGAGAATTTCTTTATGTTCATTCTTTTAAATCTCCTGTTTTTAGTTTGAAATGGATCTCTATTTATTCATGAATTGTAATTTTTAGATTTATAGAAGACATTTTCATTTTATTGCACTCATAAAATGTCACACAGGGGTATTAGCTTCTAAAGCAATGCATGTCAAATGTAAATTTTTATCAAACCAGAATCCAGAATGAAAAAGAGTGCTTAGTCATAGAAGTTCTATAGAGAGATGCCATTTTTAGAATGCTAGGGTTGATTTTTTTTATCGTTGTGAAGACATTGTGTTGTGATCTTTTTCCTTTTTCTACTCAGTTATCTCTCTGTGATAAATGGATTTAATTTTTAAACTTTGGTTGTGATGTTTTTTTCTTCATGTGATGATTATGTGCATTATATACTACTGGGTTGTAGTTAGTCAAGTAACTCTCTCTCTCTCTTTCTCTCTCTCTCTCTCTCTCTCTCTCGTATAATACATATTCGCTTAAAGACTTCAATTTGAATGAATGAATTATTGCATAATAACCTACAAGGCTTTGTGGTTAATTTAGACGCAAGATGTGCTCTAAAGATTGATCTGTGAATTCACTTCATATGTATGGTATTCATTTTATTCATCCATAATAATATTCTAGAAAACAAAGAAGAGGCCAAAAAAGACATGATAATACTGTAAATATATTACATTTGGCTGTGTATTCTATTTAGTGCTTTTGGCGGAAAGCAGCTCCCGCTAAATCAAGTACTAAAATTGAGTGGAAAGCAGCTTCTGCCAAATCATAGGTGTATCCAGAAATACGCTAATTCAAATCCACGCCAACTTGTTGAAAAATCAATTTTCGCCAAATGTCGTACATGCCAAATATAATACATTTACATCATCATCATCAGTGCAACTCATTTTAAAAAAGGAAAAAAAATTAAGTTATTCACCTTTTTAAACTTGCAAATAAAAATAAAGAACAAAATACCTGCATGTCACTTTATATTTTGAAATTTTAGCCTGAGAAACTTAGGATATCTCTGATATTGATTATTGCATTGAGATATAGGCTCATTTTTCCTTTTTTTTTTTTGTTGAGGGTCATTGTGTTTATGTACCGGTAATGAATAAAACTTTGCCAATGTAATGTGCTCATATTTCCTAATCTCTTGGATTTATTAAAATTCAGCGACCCAAATTCTTCAATTATAGTAATATGCTGAAGCAAATGTTGATTTAGTAAGAGATGTTTTTCCAATTAGTTTAGATAGCATAACAAATTGAAGTCATTTTGTTGCTAAGTGTTGACATGAGGTTTTAAATTCACTCTATATTTTACATTTTTAACAGCTGGATTTTTTGATCGATGAATGTTTATCAATAATTATACCTGTCCAGAATTTTGAAGGTTGTAGCTCAATCTGTTTGGAATATTCCATTCATAGATTCCAATCTCCCCATCTCCAAACAAACACAGCATGAAACACTGTTTTAAGTGTTTACTCAGAAGAATATCTGTCCTCTTTTCATTCACTGTAATCTGTAGTATTTGAAATCATAAATTGAGCATTTTTCATAATTTGACACATTAAAGGTAGAAGAGAGGGAAGCCATTTGACTGTGTACATCTAGCCAGAAGCACCTACCTAACATTGCATCTCCTTTAGCAAACTGCATGCACATAACGGTACATGCAAGACAGTATATAACAAAATATTTAACATTGTCACTTTACATTCACTGTTTATGAAATAATTCTATAACTTTGATGAATATCTTGAAAAAACAGACCTGTGTGAAAATCTAGTAACTTTAAGTGCATTTAATTCCTCTAATTATACATATTTGTTGGTGTACATGTTCAATTGTTATATACCGTAGTATATTCTCACTATATAACTCTATATAGACGAATAGTCAATAATTGTAATGTTAGTTCGTCCAAAAAATATTGACCGGTCAATATTTTTTTAATGTTGACCGGCTAGGAATAATATCTAGAGAATATTCCCTCTAATTCAATTATTCACCTCTGATTTGTTGATTCGTAAACGGTGACGTAAATAAACCTTCGCGACTCCAAAACAAGGTGACGTCATAATAGGCAATCAGTCATGGCAAGTATACAACGGATGCGCAATGCAATGGTTTGCTATCATAATGGGTATATGGATTTGCGAATTATTGTGAAGTAAAATCAGGTAAAACATCTTTAGCCTAGTTCCTACAGACAGTGGAATATCACCAGTGACCTTTTGATGCCGACGATATTTTGGAAATGAACTTTGGGCAAAACTGAATTTGTGAATTCTATGTTGAGATGAGAAAATTACGACGAGATATGTTTTCAAATTCATTCTTTTTTTTTGGTTTGTTTTTTCATATAACAAAACAAATATTGACTGTCTTTTCGGGCAACATTGATTATATTAGCCCCCTTGGGACGAATATATTGCCCTCCGCTTCACGTCGGGCAATATTTCATCCCTCAGGGGCTAATATAATCAATGTTGCCCTCAACCCCAGTCAATATTTGTATAATGTTTACCCTCTCTATTGATTAGTTACATAATGTTTGACCTATTTCAAGTTGCCCTCTGACCTTTGATGACATCACAGTGTACACATGTTCTAACATTTCCTGTATTTTTATACTGTCGTTAACATGATTGTGTCAAATAAAATGTCGAATGAAACAGTTGCTTTGTGTATTTTGTCACATACATGTATTAAATTATACTGTAGATTCCTTAATTTACGAAGTACTTAATTCCACCGTTTTATATCAAAGCGCAAGAATATCATATTGCTAATTCCAAACATTAATTATAATTTCATATAGCTTGTACCTGTCAGGAAAAAAAAACAAGATTTTAAAATCCGCCACTGACGTTTCTTGCGATTTTACACAGATATGCATGGATCAGAACCAATAATAAAAGGTAGCTCCTTGAGCTGTAACATAATGGTAATTAACAGTCAAATATGTCAGACTCACTTTTACAAAAGAAATATTAAGTAGTAAAATGAAAATGAGATTGTAAGTGAACTACTCCAAGTTTAATTGCCAAGTGCTGAAGCAAGGTATTTTGAAGGTCAGTTATAGATATGTAAGATTATTTTATCAATCAGATTGGTTTACAGGTGACATGGGTTTTAAGAGGACTGGATGGTTCTTGTCAACTTTAGACTATATTCATCTCTCTGGGAAGAAGAGCTCTGTTTAAGATATAAGAAAATATCCAAATTTTAAAGCTAAAGTTTCAGGAATTTTTCTTTTTTATGGTTCATACCTTTAAAAATCACACCTGATATTTTGAGGTAGATCGGCTGGGTAATATGTTGACCATCCAGCCTCCTTAATGAGTTTTTTTCTTAATTCTAGAATACGGCTATAATTCTATTAAATTTAATTTATTAAAAAATTCTAGCATATTGCTATAATTCTGTATATTTAATTCCGCCATCGGCTCCTGTTGGTTCAAAGATTCTTGAGATTTGCATTAATTTTTATGTTTTCTTCAACAAGACCAATTGGAATAATTTAAATTTTAATATTTGACTAGAAAAACATGTTATATCATACAAGAATTGAAAAAAGATGAAATTAATTCACAATGTTAAATATAAATGGTCAATACATGAATTGAAAAAATAACAAATACAGTACAATACAGCAAAACAAAATACATATAAATATCTTGAGGTAGCTTCAATATAAACTCATCAGAAATCTAGTTGCAAATCATATCACTTTTTTAAAAATTCAATCTGTCTTTATATAATATGATCTCGGAGTCTGTTTTTACAAAAATTAAGACTTTTTAAACATTAAATCTTTCTGGTCTAATGGAATAACCCTGAATGTACAAAATTTGAATATAACCATGGATTTCCAAACTATTTAAAAATTTTGTACTACATGTATTACTGATTTAAAATTTGAATCATTGGTTAGCTTATGAAGAATATGCATTTGTTAATTTGGTTGTAAGTCCTACATTGTCTTGTAAACGAAGCAAAAAAGAGTAGAAGACGTCTTCATAATGTTAGATCCACCACTTCTTCATCCCCACTACACTTCTCCCCATTGCTCTTGTACATTAACTTCCTATGACTAACATGTAACTTTGTAGTACACTTTTTTCTTCTTTTTACAATGCTGGGACTAAATTTTTCTGGGGAGTCTTCCAGAGAAGAGACATAATGGTCCATTGAAGTCTGCTGTAGTTTTCTGGGTGTTCGGTGAGAATTCTCCCGAGTACTAGGACTCATTGTTGTACTATCAATGATTTCTATACTGTCCTGTGATGGAGGTCTTCGTTTCTGTGGAGACTCAGAGTAGGAATTTTGACTGGGTGGAAGAGTTGCATCACTGTCCGATTCCTCAGCTAAACTGGTGCTCGTTCTTGATAACTCCAGTAAACTGGTGCTAGGTCCTTGATTATCATGCATGGCTTTATGAGTATTTCTGTTGTAATTTTTATCTTTACTGGTTCTAGGCTCAGGTAAAGGGTTCTCAAGAATTTTGATATCATCATCAGAAGAATCTGAAGACTCCATCTCAAACAGTGCATCGATATCATCTAGATCTTCTTTCTGCTTCCTTTTCTTTGTGACATTTACATCAGTGGTTGTCTTTGACTCCTGAGAGGAAATCTCTGTAGGACAATCACCATCATCTGACTCACTTTCATCTGTAATGACAATGACATGGTTTCTATCATCCTCTTTCTCCATTGAATGATGAATATCCAGCTCATCAGACACCTGATCCAAATCCACCTGATCATGCAGTGAATGAGGATTAAATCCTTGAGATTCTTCAATATCACAGACAATGCTATTGGTTGATTTTTGATTTAAATTTTTATTTAAAGAATTTGATTTGTTACCACTGTTCCCACAGGATGAATTTAATTGGCTATCACAGTTGCTACCAGGTACATTTGATTCACTATCACAGTGGCTAACAGATACATTTGATTGGCTATCACAGTCACTAATAGATATATATGTATTTGATTGGCTATTACCAGTTCTAGAAGAAACATTTGATTGGCTATCACAGTCACTTATAGATATACATGCATTTGATTGGCTATTACCAGTTCTAGAAGAAACATTTGATTGGCTATCACAGCTGCTTGGAGAGATGTGTAAATCAGAGAGGTAGCTGGATTTTTCACTCATTGTACTTTTCTTGCTCATTTCATCAAGTTTTCCATCAAACAAATCAGTGCTTCCATTGTAGTCAGAATCACCAGAGCCAGAAGCAGGTTTACCATCAGTCAATTCAACTGATTCGGACTTACTGTTGTTTTGGGCATTTTCTCCTTCCTGTTTATAAAATCTGCTGATTTCACTTTCTTTATCAATTTTTGTGGTCTCGTGGTGTGGGGAAATGTCTCTGTCTGGGTCAGGGTCCCCCTGGTCAGACACGGACCCTGAGTCAATGTCTCCCTCACCTTCCCTGTTAATGAACAGATTCAATAAGACATGACAAAATGTTTCTATGTTTCTTATCAAAAACATTTATAATGTTTGAAAATAATGAAAGTATACATTTTGAAATTCAAATTGACATTTTAACAAATAATGTAGGTGTAAGTTCAGTTACATGGTAGGGGTTTGTTTTTTTTTTCATTTTGTATGTACAAGTAACATCAGTAGTGGAAAACAGAGACATCTAAGTCACCAGAAAGAGGGAGACTTACTGGTATTGTTTGTTTAATTCCTCCAATGAGAGAGCTTTTCCTTCAGTTTGTTCACAGTCATCATACACCACAATTCTGTGAGACAGGCTTTCTGATTGGCTGCTGTCTAGGGAATTGATGGCCTCCAGTAAGCTCTGCCGTGGAGTGGAAAGTGACTGGGAACTAAAACATAAATATTATGTATACAACAATGGTATATTCATTGGAAAAAGTGAAGAAAACCTGAAGTATTCTTGATTTATGTAAAAGCGTACTAGTAAAGCTAATACCTAGGGGATAAAACAAGTTAAGTAAGTTGGACTATTCTCTTTGAAACCATGGAATGTTTGTATCCATTAAAATGTTTTTTAGAGTAAAAAAAGATTCCCATCCAAATTCAATTTATTTGATATCAAATAATAAGTTCCAACAACTTGCATGTATATTGCATATGACAAATAACAATAATAAATCATTGAATACAAAGTTTCTTTCTCTTGATAGAAATTCTATTTCGCCCAATAACAGGATATTACCACAAGAATAAAACATTGGCTTTTTCATTTCTTCATATCATAAGTCTGTAAGATCATGGATACTTTTTGGTATGCTTTGAAGCACACCTCTATACATGATCTTACAGACTTATGATATGAAGAAATGAAAAAGCCAATGTTTTATTCTTGTGGTAATATCCTGTTATTGGGCGAAATAGAATTTCTACACCAACATACCTCTCCTCGTCCAACTCACAGATCCCACTAAGCTCACTGTCGCTATGACAACTGCCATCATAGGAACTCTGATCTCCCCCCTCGTCTTCTGTTTCCTCTTTGTGGTTATTTTTAGCTGGTGATGCAATAGCACTGCTGAATTTCTTTGGTGACAAACTTTGTGATCCAAACAGAAGGTCCTCTGATTCACTCGATGTTTCTACACCGACACAGAGAAGATTAGTTAAAAAAAGTATTATTCATAATTGAAGTGATTGGGGTTAGGCAGCAGGCACAACCTACTTTAGCCCTCTCCCAAAACACATAAAGATAACATTTAACATTAAGGCACTGCCAGGTTCTACTTCAGGATATATGAATGGGGTATTGGTACACTGTATGTTATCTGCTAAAGATATGGAATAATCAAGACAGCAGAATGGTGGATGGCATATAGAAAGTAGTTTCTAAACACAAGAAAGGTGGATGATGTGTAGAGAGTAGTCCCCAAACACAAGAAAAGTGGATGAAAAGTGGAAACTAGTCCACTAACACAAGAAAGGTGGATGATGTGTGGAGATTAGTCCCCAAACACAAGAAACAATACCTGAGGGTTTTTTCTTTCTCTTCTTTAGGGCTCCCTTCAGCAGACCGAGCGGACGCTGGGAATCCATGGCCTCTCTCACACGGGAACTGTGTTTCAACTTCAGGAACTCATTCAAACGCTGCTGAACCTATACACAAATCAAAAGATAAACTTTGATACAACTGATAACAAACTGATATTTGTTATGTAATGTTTGGCATATTTCTCCTAACAGTACATGAAAATTGTTTGATCCATGTTGTACATATAGGTACATGTAAAACAAGAAATATTCCCCATGCTAGAGAGGGTATCTACACGATTATTTCTCTACAAGACACACCTGACCAAGTGTTTTATCCTCAGCTGGCTTGACATTAGGAAACACTTGTCTGGGCTGTAAGTAGGTCACTAGGTCGCGCACCTCTTGCATGGATGAATGGAAGCAGTAGCAGACCCGATACATCCCCCGGTCCTGGAGAACGATCTCACGCTCACTCACATGGACAGATTGAGTAAAGAACATGGTGGACGGTAGAATGACCATGACCTTCAGGTTATCCCTCAAGTTACACGGCAGGCGGGGGAATTTTCCATACACCTTAATATCAAAGAAATTGCAACAGAAATAATGAACACTTCAAGTAATTTCTTAATGAGATAACAATGTAAAAATTGCAACCTGATACAGAGTTTTATAGCAAAAAAAAAAGCTTTAAAAATATGCATGAGTCTGAGATTTAATATATCTAGAATTAGTACTGAACAGCATGGTGATATATTTTATACCCTCCCTCCACAAGCATGAAGCGGAGTGGCTGTTGAGTCTGATGTGAACACCCCATGTAGCTCTGACATCTGGTTGTAGATGTTTTCTTTGTCTTTCTTCACATGCACCTTGCAAAAAAAAAGAGGCTTGGTATATTATTTACATGTAAAAAGTATGAAATGAGACTTCTACTAAACAAAGTTAAAGCACCATTTACAAATATCATACCAAATACTTGTGCATATTTAAATCATAGAATTTTTAAAATTTTAATTCTGCATATCTGCTAAACACCTATCTTCATTAAATCAATTTGCCACAATTTTAAAAAAATGTTAAATTGCACTCAATTTCAGACCTTGCAACCCAGGGCCTGTGCGACCTCCTTTAGCAGAGGTTCGTGGCCGTAGTTGGCCCTGGGTGTGAAATGAACTATGTGGTTACTCCCCTTGGCGGTCCACTCTGTAACTAGGTCACATACGACCTTGATGATTGTCCGGCGGGAGGGGATCAGGAAACTGTTTGGGTGACAGAAGGTAGTGTCCACATATAGACTGGCCAGGGGCTTCACCCTACGCAAAAACAATTAAATAGTCGAAAGGTACAAGTACATGTATGTGGCAATAAAAACTCAATTACACAAAAGGCAGGAATACGGAAATTTGCACTTTATTTTATATCCAACATAGTTCTGTGTGAATTAATATCAGTTTGTATCAAATTAATTCAAATCAAAGTTTTATTTTGTTTCAATCCTAATTACTGTAATTTTGGGTTTACAAAATTAGAAATCAAAATTACATTTGCCTTACCTTTGATCTACATGAAGTGCTGGAACATTCTGGATCTGGTCCGACTCCCATCGGAAATCCCCGGTATACAGGGCTGTCCCATCAAACCCCTCAAACAGGAACCTGGAAATTACCCATGAGTCCATGAGACAAATCTTCTTAAATCCCCCAGTTTCAACATATCGGACCTAATGATTTACAGTTAAAATAATCACCTAACAAAATATCATAATTATACTGTTCCAATGAACACTACAATAACATTAAATGACAGACCCTGTGTTTCTATGGTTACTTACATGAGAGACCGTGTGTTTCTATTATATACTGTGTTTCTATGGTAACTTACATGACAGACCCTGGGCAGTGGCTGGCATGTATCGGTGTCACTGTCACTTCCTCTGTCTAGAAAAGATATGGTACCAGTATCAGGGAATTTTCGTGTCATCAAAGATTATCTTTATAATAGCCAGAGACTAAAATGTAATTTGTACTCATGTTTACTGTAAAACTGGTTATTTACGCGTGGGGGAAATTTACATTAGTTACGCGATAACCTTAAAACCACGTAAAATACCCCGGCGGTTAAAAACTGAAACTTTAGTGTGGTAAATCACGCATCCGCGTATTTAATACCCACGCGTATTGTTTGACTATAGAAAACGTGTTCTTAAGGTAATGATCCATACCCCACTACATAAATAAAATACCTACAGAATTTTTTCAAATTTCTCAAACATGTATCTGGGGATATATCCTTATCAAATTTTACCCAGTTGGCTGGTCCGTCGGTATTATAAAAGCTAGTACCGTTCCTAAAAAAAGAACCAATTGCGGAAAATGGTGCTTTTTCATACATTAAGAATTTTAGCCTAAGCCTGAAATTTGACTTTCAGAAAATCATTTTTTGACCGATATCCTATGTAAAATGAACGAATTTATTTTTCAAAACAAATACTTTTTATGTTACACGTGCTTATTTATTAACAAATAGATAAATTTGTTTACAAATGAGATAAAATAAAACAAATTTTCAAAGAGAATTTAATCTCTTAAAATTTTGTTTACCTACAGAATTCTCTGAAATATGAAAATGTTTACCCCTTATGGCCCTTAATCAATAGAAAATAAAATTACCCAAAGGACCAGCCTTTTTAGGATCACAATGAGCGTATTTTTGGTAAAATTCATTAAAATCTATATTTTGAAAAAAGTTCCGTAAAAATAAAATTTTGCATAGTTCTATCATTTCATCTCTCTAAAACGTATATTTAGCTTTTTGTTAAATAGAACACATGATTTGAACAAACCTTTGATCAATCTGTATTATATAAATCGCATAAGATGGTTTTTTTTAAATATCGGTAAGTATTATAGATCGAGATCGGTATTTAGAAATTGCAGTCACATACGCAGAAAACACAAATTACCTGATATGCTTTCAAGACAAAACCTATATTCATATTTTTACTAGTTTTAAAGACTGTTCTAAAAAATGAAATAACTTTTCTTCAACATATAATTTTAATTCTAAAAACAATTTTGAGAAAAATATATTTAATTTCGTTGCTAAGCGTATAGAGTAAAGATCGGGCAAGACGTAATAAAGCGTGAATTACGTCATACGTTGTTTTGTGACGTATGGACAATTACCTTAATCACCAATGTAAATAACCATTTTACAGTATAGTAAATTCTTACCTTTGCTGAATTTTGAGCTGGAATGGGAATACAAGATGGTTCTCCAACCTTTAATATTTTCTATAATAAGAACAGATCACTTTGATTAAATTGATAATCTTTAAATTTATTGGATTATTTTTAATTCATCATAAATTATATTACAGGTACATACATGCATTCATAAAATAACTTCAGTAAATAAAATAAAGAAAATGTTTGAATCACAATATCTGTAAATTACACCGCAGACCTGCATAATATATATATAACTATATTTTGTGTGCTTACCACAAACTTTTCCAATTTCGCGAGTTTTTCCATCAACAGAATTTTTGTAACCTCCGAACAATAAAGGAAAATGTCATTTCTGAAAATTTGGAATAACAAAGATCTACAACATCAATGTTACATCAGTAATCATGGTAATACCTAAATAAAAAATAAATGCTGTTTATCTTTTCATGGCAATTAAATGTGTGACTGTCAGACCATTTGGAGTGGGAAGATAGCTCAGTTAGAAGAACATCCGACTACATACTGTCTGGTCATATAGGTTTCCTTCCTTTCTGTTACACGATTTGAAATCAAATAAAATCTTAAATTACAGTTAAGTCTTTACATACAGACTCCTTTCCCTTACCTAGATGACAGCCTGTCAAGGAATTCTGGGGAAGCAAGTCCTTCCATGTGATCTGTGAATTAAGGTATACAAAATGTATCTGTGAATGCTTTAAAATCTAATCCCAGAATTTTCTTATGCTAATGCCTATCTTATATATGGACCATCATTGATTGACTGTTGAGATATATGCATTGGAGGTCTGCTCTAAAAACATTACAATTCATGCAAATCTGATGTGTGTGTCATATCATACAAACTTCAAAATCCCTGTCAAATCTTAACTGAGATTTGAATCTTCTTGATTCTACTCTTTTGTCTCCTTTGTTGACATGTATGTTTAATGGGAATACATTCATTTTAAAGACGATGAAACATGCAGATTAGTAACCTTCAGTATTTGATTAACGATCTCCTATCCTCAGCTATGTTCGATAACTCAATTATCCACATTTTTTTTATTCGTACCATAAATCTGCCTTTTATATACCGGTAAATAAATTTAACAAGTCTTCTAGTGTTGATATTATGATCAGTTATTCAACGAAATGCTTGGCTTAGTGGGTCCATGGAGATCTACTACATATATAGGTAAAGGGATTCGAGCCACCGATGCACCAATACAACCTTTTTTTTTAAATTTGATCTCAAATTGTATATTTATTCCATTATACCAATCGTAGGCAAATTTGCAATAACTTTATAAAATGCATGGATACCATGAATAAATTTCTTTTTATTTCATTTTATTTATAAAGTTTGAAGGACAAATAACATTTTTATGATGAAAAAAATACTTTGAGGCTGAGGGTCAGAGAACCTTAATGAGTTCGACTGCTAGCTTTTCTGCAATTGATCACATAAAATTACTTTATTACAGGTTGGAAAATACAGATATTTAATTAACAATGTCCACTTTAAAAGTACCCTGTAAGCATCAGATGAGTCTCAGATTACGCTTCATTATGTTTTCTGCTTAAACAACTGTTTTCAGGTCCAGTACAATCACTAGATTTAGCTACGTAGCTTCATTTACCTACATGGCTTTATTTACCTACCTGAAGTAGGTTTTAGCTACTCAATCATACTTTTTTCTTAAATGGGCATTTGTACTTAAAGTCGCACCCAGGTGCAGCAATAATTTTCAACTTCGAACTGATCTGAAAACAATTTATGAAAAAATTACTCTTAAAAATGTTGCTCTTTTTGTGCAAATGCAGTCAAAATTCTAAAAGTTTTGGGGCTATGGATAACTGTTTATGTGTTACCAAACAGCTACTTCTTAAATGGAATAACAAAGAAGAACAGTTCTGGTTAACAATTAATAATTAATTGGTAATAATTCAGCACAATGTGAAGTAATCACACTTATCCATGCCTCATCGCACACAAGGTGTCATACGGTTACTCAAACAATAGAAATGCATGTTTTCCTTAAGGTGGTATGGGACATCTGTCGATATTAATGTGGATTAAAGATCATTATAATTGAAATACTTTCACCGGCTTAGAATTTTCAAATTTTACAATATTTAACCAAAAAATAGCTTTTAAATATATTTGGAAAGGTAAAAATTGTAAAACCCCCGGCGGGATTCGAACTCATGACTTACAGATTCGTAGTAAACCCTCTAACCCACTGCGCTACGCTGTTAGGTGATAATATTGGGAAAGAAACTACTTATATAATTACACTTGATGTTATTGTTTATTTCGATAAATAGTACGTCACAACATGGAAGTGTCCCATACCACCTTAAAACTGCTCAAAAGCAGCGATGTTTTAAATATTTTTGCTCTGGGTTGCTTTTATAAAACTACACAGTACAAATATAGGTTGAAAGATCCTTGCGACTTTTTGTCTGTTCTACATAAAAAGCAAAATTGCATAAAGGTAGCTAAATAAACCTACTTCAGGTAGGTAAATAAAGCTATGTAGGTAAATCAAACCACGTAGCTAAATCTAGTGATTGTACTGGATCTGGTTTTAGTTAAGACAAAGATAGTTATGGTGTATGAATGATGTCGTCTTTTTAAAACAGAGAATATGCCATACTCACCACAGTGACAGTGAGAGAGGAAATAAACGGTGGACTTCAGGTTCAAACCATCGAAGCGGTCCAAGGAAATATTTCGATATTCCCGCATTTTTCCTTTAAAGCAACTCATTGTATGACCTTTCACTTGATAAGTATTAAACAACAAGAAGTTTCATTTTCCCTCTCCGATCTACAGTTCACCTTTAATCAAAACATCCTTCACTGAAAAGAAAGACTTCTGGTTTGTAAGAAACAAATGCCAAAAAGTAAACAATTTTCAAAATGAAAGTTGACATGTAGAATACCATACCCGATGCATATTTCTATTTCCAACGCTACTATCTTTTTTATGATGATTAATCTTTTATGGTAATTAAAAACTTTAGATGCAATATTGTAAAATGTTTCATGAAGTAATAAATTCTTTGTAAAGAGAAACAATATTGATCGAGCTCGAGATGCTGTAAATTCTTATAGAAATGTCAGGAAGCTGGTGTTGCCAAACAAAGTTGACGCATTTCCAAAAATCAACTAAAATGTTACATTAGGATCGGTTATCAGTGAGTTTAACAGAGCCATTTTATTGTACTATAACAAAGAAAATTAGTGATTTGATTGATGTATTTCGTTGACACAGACATTGGCGTTTGTTGATTTTGAGTCGGATCAAATGCCGGGAACTCCTACTGTAGAATTTCTTTTCTTGGATCAAAATTCTTCTACCATTTTGTTCCCAGCGGTTTTGTGTTTAGTTTTCGTCGCAACATTTAATTAATCTCGTGATTGCATTTTACGTTGTATTTCTTTTCCTCATCATTTATACTTAATTATAAATGGCATTTTGGGAAAATTCAAATGAATTTTGTATTCACTATAAAAATGTTTTTATCCTTTGTCCCCTCAGCATTAACAGATATCCATGTCTAGTCAGCTTAAATTGTCCCTGGGAAACAATCCAACAGGATTGGGGCAGGGATCCGATAATTTGCCTACAGGACACAATTTGAGCACTACCCCAGGGTATATCCCCTCGAGAGGAAATGATACACCTCTCCCATCCTTTACCATCACTGAACCAGTGTGTCAAGCCATACTGTACGATGATATTGGAGAATCAAGGTAATCACATTGTAGCAGAAAGAATCCGATATTTTTGTTCGCAATCTTTCCTCTTGTATCAGAAAAGATCTCATATGTTCAGAATATTTAATTTGAAAAACATTACTCCTTTTTAGCTCACCTGAGCTGAAAGCTCAAGTGAGCTTTTCTGATCAAAATTTGTCCGTTGTCTGTCGTCGTTGGCGTTGTCGTTGTTGTAAACTTTTCACATTTTCATCTTCTTCTCCAGAACCACTGGGCAGATTTCAACTAAACTTAGCACAAAGCATCACTGGGTGAAGAGAATTCAAGTTTGTTCAAATGAAGGGCCACACCCTCTTTAAAGGGGAGATAATTTAGAATTATTGAAAATTTTTAGGTATTTTTCAAAAATCTTCTTCTCAAAAATTATTAGGCTAGAAATGCTGTAACTTGTATGGAAGCATCCTCAGGTAGTGTAGATTCAAGTTTGTTCAAATCATGGTCCCCGGGGTTAGGGTGGGGCCACAATGGGGGGATGAATTTTTACATAGGAATATATAGAGAAAAT
>WFKH01003881.1:2787274-2817902 GCA_016163765.1 Magallana hongkongensis | reverse complement strand
AAAATCTTCTTCTTAAAAACTATTAGGCCAGGAAAGCTCAAATTGGAGTGGAAGCATCCTCAGATAGTGTAGACTCAAGTTTGATTAAATCATGGTCCCCGGGGAAAGGGTGGGGCCACAATGGGGGGATGAATTTTTACATAGGAATATATAGAGAAAATCGTTAAAAATCTTCTTCTCAAAGAAGATTAGGCCAGAAAAGCTCAAATTGGAGTGGAAGCATCCTTAGATAGTGTAGATTCAAGTTTATTTAAATCATGGTCCCCAGGGGTAGGGTGGGGCCACAATGGGGGGATGAATTTTTACATAGGAATATATAGAGAAAATCTTTAAAAATCTTCTTCTTAAAAACTATTAGGCCAGAAATGCTCAAACTTGTGTGGGGGCATCCTCAGATAGTGTAGATTCAAGTTTGTTTAAATCATGGTCCCCAGGGGTAGGGTGGGGCCACAATGGGGGGATGAATTTTTACATAGGAATATATAGAAAAAATCTTTAAAAATATTCTGGGAAAGTTTTCAGTCCAAAAAGCAGTAACTTGTGTGAAAGCATGGGTTGTGCAGATTAAAGTTTGATCAAACCATGATTCCCTAGAGAAAAGTGTGGCCACAAAGTGGGGGGGGGGGGGGTTATATAGGAATAGAGAAAAATCTTCTTACAGGTACAACAACAAAAGGGGCTTGGTATTTACCATTAAAATATGTGGATAAAAATCGGCAGATATTTTAAATTTTTGAGCAAGATCTATTGTTCTTAGTTGTCAAGATATTTTACTGTAATGCTAATTTGATCAGAGTTACGGCTATTGTTGCTCAGGTGAGCAATGTGGCCCCTGGGCCTCTTGTTAGTTTTTGATTCAATGTAGTTTTGGTGTGTTTGGTACCTCTTTTTCCTTCTCTCTCTCTTTTTCTCTCTCTCTTGCCAATTGAACAATCAGCTTTGGTTTGCAGGGTCAGAGTGTGGGACCTGATTATCCTTATACCGAATGTTTTTTTTCTGATTTTCCTCCTCTACAAATCAAAATCTGCCATCACCAAACTCAGGAGTACCAGCAGTCCCATATTTACAGCGTTCTATGTTCTAGTGAGTGCATTACTTGTCACTATAGTCAGGAAATATTTTTTTATTGACTTACTTATTTTATTTTAATACATGTAGTTATACCGAGCGCAGCGAGAGGCAGGCAAAGCCCGCCTCACGAAGTGAGGCTTAATGGCAACACGTATATATAAGAAAGTGAAAAATAGAAGTTGAATCAGGGGAACTAAGGGCTGAAAAATTTTCTTCCAGCTCATGGGCGTTGCCATATTGGTCGCCATTTTTTTCAACAAAGTTAACTCATTCATTGAATGAGTGGCGCTTTTCTATGTTTATTGTCCATATACTCTATCAAAAACTTTCCAAGTTTTCAATAGGGAGTGCTTAAAATGAAAATTATTGACTTTGCAAACCAGATAAGTTTCAACAGTGCTTTAATCAGGAAATAAGACTAGTTTCACGTATGTCTTATCAAATTATTAGTGGAAAATAAAAACATTAACATCAATGAACCGATCTTTTAGACACTGAATAAAGTATGTAGAAATTTTTTTAAATAACAAAAGAGATAAGCATTTGAAGAAGAAATCAAGAATTCTCTGAATTAGGTACTTTTCTTCGGATATTTCCAAAGACACAACTTTTACGTTTTACGTATGAAACATGACGTCATCATATAGACTGAGCACGCGACGTTTAGTTTAACTTTGGCTTATGATTTGAGTAAGCAGGTGGATCCTATTGTGTGCATTTCAAAGCATAAAAATCTGCGCTCTGCTCAATAGTCACACCGTTTACATATTATTTTGTTTTGTAATATTATAATATGATATTATATTTTGATTTTTATATATAGATGATTTTGACAATGTTTCTCAGATGGGAAGTCTTTCTAATTTCTGTTCAATGTTCATGTAGTACATCTGTTTAATTTTGCCTGGTACATAGGTGTGTCTGGTTGCTGTAATCAGCGTCCTGAGATGTGTGGTGTCAATGACGGTCAATGCGTCCATATTGGCAGGGGATATTACAGACAAGGTGAGAGGACTGTCCCAAAAGTAAACTTGGAAAGAACCAATCACGAACTCATGAAACAGATGTTTCACACACACAGTAAACATGTGATTCCCAAGCTCTAGCTCCAGTTTTGAGGTTGAATTTTTAACATTCTGTTAGAACATGTTAGAATATTGTTCATAAAGAGGGCTGCATTAGTAAATGTATTATGTCTACAAGCATATTGCATTATTTAGATAGCTGTTTAAAGTTAGTGTGTGATTTTATATAATTGTGTATATGAACCTTGTTTACAGGTGTTGTGGCTGGTCCTGAGGTTTTTCTTGCTGGGGACAGAAATGTCCATTATTGTGTTTGGACTGGCATTCGGTGAGTTCCCTTGTGAAATGTACTTAACTTATTCAAGTTATTTGAAAGTTTGTATAAAGCTGATTTGAGATACCTCTGCGTAATGATCAGACAATTCTGTGTATGGGAGTGATCAGTTTTTTACTTACTGGCTCCTGTATTAATTGTCAAATAAAAATTTTGTAGGTCATTTGGACAGCAGAAAATCCATACAGAGAGTTTTACTAGTGACATCATGTGTGGCCCTCATATACTCATGCACACAGGTAAGATGTAAGGTATACAAGAGTTTACTGTATTGTTCATCTTTGTAAGGAGACATGAGAATGGGTTCATTACACTTAAATTTATCTCACAGTATCCTGTTTCAACATTAGAGCAGCAATATGTGCTTTTCACACCAAAGTTATTTCATTGATTACAGATTTCTTTCTTTGATTCAGGGCACCCTGGAGTTTGAGTACCCCGATCCTCAGTTCCATGTAAAGAAAGGCTCCAACGAAACATACCAGGACTTCGACATCTTTGCCCATGGAGGGATGATTTTCTGGCTCACCAGCTCTCTTGTCTTTTTCCTTGTGAGTTAAATCAATGAATAAAGAATTCTTGAATGATGCTTAGACAAAAGATATACATAACATGTAGGGAAATCTACAGAAAGTAGTAAAAACTGATTATTTTACAGGTATACACAGTGATATTTATTTTACCTTGGACAAGTCTGAAGGAGAGGTGGTCTCTTCCACGTGAGTATTTCAAAATGGATGATAAATATTCTAAAGAAGTTATGGAAAACCAACCAAAATCAGTACTCCATAATTCATAAATTATCAAATATTTTAAAAGAGGAAAGTTTTAAAAATTATGAATTTTGAACTTTGGATTTCAGCCAAGAAATCTTTTTACCGCTATGCTGCATTTTTGGCCTTCCTAAATCTGGGTCAGGCCATTGGGAGTGGGATGTTGTATGGAGCAATTCAGGAAGGAATGTGGTAAGTCTGTCCAAAACTCATTCTTTGTGCCATTTTATCGCTGGAGAGCGTTTCATTACTTTAAATCTCAATTAAAACTGAGGAATTAATGCATGTATCTGCGTAAAATTGCAAGAAGCACCAAGAGTTTAAATTCTTACTTTTATTTTTCTGGCACCAGTTTTCTATATAAAACAGCAACAAAAGTTTGGTACTCACGATGTTATATTCTCGCAATTTGATACAGAAAATTAAATAACAAATGTTTAAATAAATCAATATCAAATGTCTCTTCTCTAACTATAAAAGAAATAAGGCAGATGGGGTGTCTTTTATCAATCACTCAGGTTTGTTTTGGGGGTTTTTTTCAGCCTGGTGGATTTAACATCATATATCTACTTCACCTGTTTTGTGCCTCTTGTGTATCTGGTGTTTTTGAGGAAATTCTTTATGTAAGTGAGACCTCTGTTTATTTTTTCTGTTTTGTACATATCTTCTAACCTGATCGCCACATATATGGATGTGCACAACTAATCAAATTCATAAATCATTGATCAGGCTTTTTAAAATGACATGTTTTTGCCCTGTTATTTTTTATGTAATTATCAAGATGTCAACTGTACACTAGAATAATTTAATTTTGGTTGTAACGCGTAATTTGATTGGCTGATACAGATGGAAAGACATGTGTTATATTGTATAACATACCTTGGTATGGGGACACACCCCCTTGACAACATCTCTCCGGAACTACTTTTTTTTTTTCTTACATGTAAACCTTACATGTACATTTCCATGCATGTGTATACCAGAGTGAATAAATAGAATATGATTAAGTTTATCTCTTTTCATTTGCATAATATAAATTTAAAATAAAATGTAAATAATTTAGGGGTTTTTTAATTTAAAAAAAAATTCTGCTCCAATCTTTCCAAATTAAAAAAAAATAATTTAAAAATGTCTCACAAATGGAACTGAAACAACTTCAAGACAGAAAAAAAATTGAATTTCTGCGAAAAGAAGCACAAAACGGGAGGGGGTTGAATCTTTTTCAAGGTATGTAAAGGATATATTAATTTTTATACCATAGTAAAAATTAACGCCTTATATACCAAAACACCAAATTTTAACCCAGAATGGGAATTGCACCCAAATCTCTCTTTTCAGAGCGCTTTACTTTTAAGCTATCCAGGTGTATGATGGTATTTTGGTGTGGTTTTAATATTCTGATGCCTCTTTTCATAGAAACATTTGGCGAGCAAACAGATTTCCATCTGATTGAGCTAACCCCCCCCCCCCATTGCTATAAATATGATGTCGAGACATAAAACATAAACTGTAAATATATGCCCCAAGAGGCCTTCCCCTGCAATCTTCACACTTCCTCTGTTCTGAGTTTATGTCTAATTCAACTTTTAACAACGTACCTTTAAATTTGAGAAGTAAACTGTGAAGTCGCGAACCAGCATCCAAACACCAAATTCAAATATGGCCGCCACCCCTCACTTCGTTCTAATTTGGGTCACCTGTTACTAAGAATGTCGTACTAATGTGCAAGTAGTTTAAAATGTCATTTACGGTTAAAACAAAAGCATGAAAATGGTACGGAGAGTAAGTTTTGTTTTATGTATTAAATTATAAGGAATGAATTTAATTTTGACGTATGTTTTACGATATAACATAACTTGGGACAGTTTATGCTTTTTTATAAACCGCTTCGTGGTTTATAAAGCGTAAACTGCTCCAAGTTATTTTATATCATATAACTTACGTCAAAATTAAATTCATTCCTTAAATATTTACATTTGCAAATATGCTTCCTTATATGAACCTATAGAATAGCGAAAACGTTCAATTCTGTATGTCATTGAAGGTTTTCGTGACGTCACAATGATCATAGCACGCGCTTATCGCTTGTCACTTGGATTATTGTAAACATGAAATTTCGGTAAATTTAACAGTTCTGAACGATTTGTCCATTTCAAACGTAAATATAAGTAATAAACAGCAATGTTAAAAAGTTCATCGGGATATGAAGTTGGTTGGTACGTGATCAAATCTACTGAGAAGCCCGAGGGCTTCTCAGTAGATTTGATCACGTACCAACCAACTTCATATCCCGGTGAACTTTTTAACATTGCTGTTTATTTCTTAAATAAAAAACATAATTACGTCCCTCCCATGATATATCCAAACTTGAATATCATTTCAAATAATTTGGGTGAAATCTACTGGTAATTCTAATGGTAGCTGAGAAAAATGATCAAGTTCTGTTTAGTTATTCTTATTTTAATGTATCTCTGACATGTACACATGTATTTTGATGTGAATTTTACATGTATTTTATGTAAAGTTTAAATGTATTTCGATGTAGAGTTTACACCCATTTTGATGTTAAGTTTACACATACTTTACTTTCACTTTAGGCACACACAACCACGTATCCTGTTCTCCTACAAGAGTCAGGTGGACGAGATTCCGGAGGAAGACACGGTGAGCATGCCATACCAGTCCAATGTCCGCAAGGCCGAGGACGGCGACAACATGAGTGTCAGCTTCGACAGTACCCACTTCGACCACCACTCGGGATCCTACTACACCCGCCCGTCATCACTGCTCCCTAACGGCTCGGTGAACGTGACAGAAGAAGACGTCGCTCCAGTTCGAGACTATTACCAGGCCTCGGCCTAGGGGCTCTCATTGTCTGCGGACGTTTCTTGCCTAGTGATATTAGTGGGAGCTTTAAGTCCATCATTTTCAACATAGAATTGTAGGCATGTATAATGAAAGAAAGCTAGTAATCAAGCTAGTAATCAAGGTGCTTAATATATTTACTGGTTCTTCCGAGGAAGGATCGAATACAATCTGATATTGTTACAACGCTATTTAAAGTGTATAAGTTAACTTCTTAATTGTGTACTTTAGTTTATTATTACTTCCGATGAAGGTCAGATTTTGAAATTGTTGTGTAAATATTTCGCAGATCCATTTGTTTGTTTTTTAATGTGAAGATTTTTGTTATTAATTGCTATGAAGGAAAATTAAATTTCTTAATTTTCTTAAAAAATTGTAAAGATTGATTGACCCTTTATGTTTTATGTTTTCACGAGTGCCACAATCATTACAAAAACAATATGATATCATATAGAGGTTCAGTTGAACATAGAGTTTACTGATTTGTTTTGAATGTTTTCTGTTGCTTTATATGAAAGGAGGGAGACAACCCTCTGAATCTCACACACAAAATAACTTGTCTTCTTTATTTCACTTCATTTTGTAAAATTGTAATGTTAAACAGAACAGCATTTATGGTCAGGTATTCTGAGATATGAAATAAACAGTTCTTATGATGTGCACATACCATATATCTTTTTACAAACATAATTGTAAGCAAAGTTAATTTTTGTTGAATACATGTGTATTTCTATTTAGGCATTTATATTTCAAGTGAAAAAATGGCAGTTTATGGAGATTTCAGACTGACTTCAACCCGTCATTGTTAAGCTTGATGCTAATTTACTACCCCTGGGCATGTAATCCGCCTCCTCTGAAAATACTAGGACAAAAAATCTTAAATTCAGAGAGAAATTAATTAAACCTGATATTCAGACAAATTTAAAGTCATCAGATTTCAATTTTATGTTCAAATTTATTTGATAACTGTAACCTTACTTATCACAGAAGTAAGTTTGTGAATTTAAAAGCTTATTTTTAAAATTTTTTTTTTTTTTTGACAAATAGGAGAAATGCACTTTTCGGTAGTAAAAACAGCCTTGGAAGGTCCCCATTTGCATCAGTTCATCAAGCACCTGCTCTGAACATTATAGATGTATGATATATTTATTATTATGCTTGTTTATTAATCACAGGTCAAAGGGTAGGAAACTGTTTCTGTGTTCAGTACTAAATCTTCAGCTTTAAAAATGATGTGGTTTTGTGTAAATTTTACTGACAATCTTGCCTGATGATAATGTTGACCCATAGAAAGGTCGTTTCGATTTCATTATCCAAACAGTACAGGTAAGAAACAGAGAATAAGAGAATTCTATTTTTGTCACTTCAAGAATTCCTGAATTATTTGTGTTATATTTATGCCATTTGTGATTTCTGATTTCATGAAATAGTTGTGCAATATTTTTGTTATATTCACTAGAGGGTTGTTGTGTATTACATAATATCTGAGGATCTCAGTTCATCCATTCAAAAATGTCCAATCACTCGTAACATTGACTTCAAAATAAACAGAACATACAAAATGTGTCTGTTACATTAGTAAAACCACAAAAATTATTGTCATTCATTAAAGACTTGATTCCTTGTACTCCTGATCTGACTGTTGAAATGGGTAGATAAAATAAGACATGAACAATTTTGAATGTCGTAGTTATATGTAATAATGAGCCTGAAGCGCTGACGCAAGGACTTTAAAAAAGTATATTTACATCTACCGAGTATGATTACCTCTATTTCTTACGGAAATTGATTGTAATTCATAGCTCAATAGAAACTGACAGGACTGAAATCTACATGCCCCGTTTATCAATTGGTTGAAACCTTCATCACCCAAGAAAAATCACGGGCTGCACGAAATAATCATGATGATGTCAGACTAAAATTCCATAGAAGACGATTTGGCTGTTTCTTTTAGCTAACGTACTGATGTACATTAACAGTAATTTAGTTAATTTTACTTACTTTTTACAATCAATTTATTAATTTGTTAAAAGAAAGAGGTAAATATAAACAATAAAATGCTTTCTTTGATGATTCATGCGGGTTATGGAGGTAGCGATCATTGCAGAAGAAATTTACATAACCTGCGAAATTTTCGCGTGTATGACAAAACGCCTTACTGTTTATTAACGCGAAAAATATTAACTTTTTAGCTTTAAAATTAAGTTCAATAGGCATTTGTACTATACTAATCTTTATAAATATCTCGTTTAAGAAGCCTGATTCATCCGGTATAGTTCTGCGCTTGAGAATAACGGGAACCAAAAATTTGGAAAATATGACCGATATAGCTTCTACCTTGGGTCTAATTTCTAAAATGCTTTAGGGCGGGGGGGGGGGGGGGCATACAATTTCATGGAAAATTACACAGAAACTACAAACTTTATATCAAGAAAAGAACAAACAAACAAACAGGTATAGAAGAAGTACGTTATATTAGTAATAATGAAGATAAACCTAATCTTTTAATTACTTGCAAAAGCTAAAAACGTAAGATAAAGCCAATGTTTTATTTACAATATGAAACGTAATTAAATATTAGATAATAAACAAATAAAAAATTAATAATAAAACATTTCCTCAATTTAATGTTTTATTTACAATAAAATTGCAATAATAACAGATATGTACAACTCTTCCTTGTGATGAAAACAAAAAAAATCTATAATCCAGCACACTTCACTGTCATTCTGATTAAAATCAGATCCTAGATCCGCTCCTTTATTTTTTTAACTCAATATTTTAACATTGTAAGTTTTATTTATGAATAGTTGATGGAGGACCTCGTGTAGCGTCAATAAAAAAAAAAATAATAAATTAAAGGAGCGGATCGAGGATATAATTTTAATCAGATTGCATGATTCACTAGTCAAAAAGATTATTGTAGGAACTGAAAAGAATAAATAAAGTCAATTTACCAGAAATTCTAAATTGACAAAAATTTGCAAACATAAAATGTACATTTTCATAAGCTAGAATTTTTTTTACATCGTAAAAACATAAACCGCTGTCATTTTATTGCAAACTGTGCTGATACTTGACACCTTCTCTCGCAAATTAAATTACCAATTTTTTAATGTGAAAAAGGAAAGATAAAAAACTATTTGACGTTTCACCGACTGCATGGGATATTGGCTTCCTCGCACCACTGAACACTCTGTATACATCGGATTACTACATTTATATACAATAACCCGCACCCTGCAATCTGCTTAAAACAAATCTATATATATATTTACATTGTTAAATCGGCGATGTATGTACGACGATAGATATATACGTCCCTGTAGATATGTAATGTATACATAAACTTTCCATAACAGAGAAACTTGTAAACAAGAGATTGTTGCTATTTTTGGACTATGTATACGTGTGTATAGCTTATCATGGTATAAACCAGGTCAATCGATTGCGCGCTCCATCGAGTGTAACTTCCCGTAGTACGGTAATCTCTCAGCCTTGATCGATCGCTGGCCTCTTTTGTTATCGCGATTTATCGGAGACCAGATGTGCGCAGGCGCGAATAGAGTAAACAGGCGTGCGTTATCGACAGTTCATGGCGGACACGATGGACGAGAGTCAGATAAAAAAGGAGGACGCGATGGCAGTGTATCATAACATACAGGCATCGGGGACACGACCAACTCTCTATGGGTTTCCCGGGAAAACCAAGAGCACGGTTTGGGGACACTTTGGATTTTACATGGGAGAGGATGGACATCTCGATAAATCGCACGCTGTCTGTCGTCACTGCTACACGGCGGTACGATACTCCGGAAATACCACCAATCTACACACACACCTCGCACGGCACGGGTATGGCGGCAAGAAACAACCACACCCTCTAGCGGATGTCACCGGGCTTACCTCACCTATCGCTAAACCGAGAATCTTGCCGAGTCCAACGGATGGAGAGAATATAGTAACCAGCGCCCAGAAAGATTCATTCCATCCCCTAATATCTGAAGTGTATGGAAACACCATGAGGTCCCCTGTGGTGGTGAATACGATGATCGCGGAATATCTTATTGACCGCTTTGAGGCGCCGGAAGCTGTGGATAACTCTGCTTTCGTCAATATGATGTCAGCGGCGGATCCATCATTTGACCACGAGAAATGTCGACGATTTTGTGAATCATTTATGTTGCAGCACCACGAAATCTTAAACCATTCTTTATCCGACATTCTGAAAAATTGTGAGGCGGTGGCTCTGACGTACGATAAATGGACCTCAGCATCGCGGGAAAATTACGTCACTTACAACGTTCACGTGGTCAACACGTTGTGGGATGTGGAAACTTACACCCTAGCAACTAACTCCGATTGTGGCAGCGTAACGGAGGATCTGGAAAAATTAAGGAACAAGTGGGACTTTCAGGACTCCATGACGGTTTTGTCTATCGGAGATGTGAGGCAGTCGAATCATTCCAATATACAGGTCGTCCATTGTTTAGCCGAAGCTATAAACACAGCAGCCCTTGCTGGCCTCGATCTGGAATCCGTCAGAGAAATCATATCCGGCGTTGAGCGAATACAGAAACAATTGGTGCAAAGTTTCAGTGACGACAGATCTGATTCGGCCACAGTAATTGCTGCACAAGATAAACAGAACCGCAATGGCTGGTTATTTACTTACGACATCTTGACAAAACTGATGGAGCAGAAAGAATTAATCAAATTGATGAAGAAGGTCGACAATATTGACTGTGACGTGTTCTGCAAGCGGCTTGATGACGTGTGCGCTGTACTGGGGCCCTTGAAGACTGCTGTAGATTTATTGTGTTCACAGAGACCCATCATAGCCTCGATGATTCTACCCATCATAAAGAAACTTCAAGTTTCTCTCTCACCGGAAACGAGCGATTCATCTGTCGTCAAGGACTTTAAGGAAACAATATGGATGACTTTATATTCAGCTTACTCCGATGCGAGTGTTCGAAAGTTTCTTCTAGTTGCCAGTTTTCTGGATCCAAGATATAAAGACCTCCTCTTCGTGGAGAAAGAAGAGCGCGCTCTCGCACGTGATGTGTTGTCGGAGGTAGCGACAGAGCTGTACCGCCGTGGGTCTGACACTTCCGGTGAGGAGGAGATCGTGATACACAGTGAAAAGGGCGGGTCTCCGTGTTCTGTCATCGTGATCAACAACGAAAGAGACTGTGAACCAAGCGCAAAGAAGCTCAAAAATGATGACAAGGAAGAGAATGCAACAACTTCTTCTAAATCAGACGACTGGCTTGCTGACGTCATAGGTAGCAAGAAATCGCCAATGAACACGGCAAAAGAGGAGGGGGTGTTGGCTGAAATAGATCAGTACTACACCATGGAGCAGAGAACCACATCGCCGTTTGTGTGGTGGAACCACCGCCAATCAATCTTCACCACATTGTCACGTGTCGCCAAGACCTACCTTTGTGTTCCCGCTACTTCCAGATCACCTGACCAGATGTTTGAGGCGGAAGCTGACAGGGATGGATCACAGCGGAGGCTGCTGTCAAGTGATTACGTGGACAGACTCGTGTTCCTACACAATAACTACTTCAAATTAAAGAACTAACGAATTAACTCTTTTCTTCATGTGTATGACATGTACAATTGTTTAATGCATACGAGCGCATGTATCTGCCATTAAATTTCTACAAACATAGGTTTGCTTTTCGGTTTGACACAAAAAATACAGGTACTGAATTAATGAAAGTGCGGCAAGTGCCTAAATTAACTCTCTCTCTCTCTCTCTCTCTCTCTCTCTCTCTCTCTCTCTCTCTCTACCAATTTAAGAATATTTTTCGTGATGCCATGTACGCAAACGCTCATGCTATCAAGAAAAATTAGTAACTTTAGGTACGTAGCATGGTTTTTCAAAGTATGGAGGGGCCCAGACGGAGCCAATTGGCACATTTATTTTTTTTTTCTATAGGTAAAAGACATATTTTTTTCAAAGAAGAGAAGCCGTCCCGTCCCTGTAGCTACTGCATGCCTCACTACTAATTTATTGATGATTATTATTTTATTCACTAGGAATTTTGGCGAGGCGACTAAGCTTCAATCTTGATACAGCTACAAATTATTCTCATTCTTGTAAGGAAAAGGCAATTAAAAAAATTAATTCAACACCAATAAAAAAATAAACAAACAAACAAACAAATTAATGTATCAGTTCAAGCTTCTGCAGAACAGTCATTGATGGGCAGGGGAAGGGGGCTAATATTCACTTCCTCCGCATTTGCCTCCCTCATCTTGATTCTTCCCTCTAAATACCCCCTTCCGAGTAATAAAATTTAAGGTTGGTGTGGATTTTGTTGAAAAGTAATGCAATTTTGCTTCAACATGCAAAGTCCTAAAATTGCTTTAACCGGGAAAAATGTGAATAACAGACCGTAATTGAGTTGCAAAATACAATATTTAATCAATTGAAAAAAATAATAGGACCTAAATATTGCAGTACATATTGCTTAAGAGCGACATAAAATGACCCGTCGTACCGGATACTTAATTGATATCTAAAATATTGACTAACTTTGTATTGTACATAATGCTAATATGATAGAGAATTGGCCTGTTGAAATATTTAGGGTTAATGTACAGATAATAGCACACAGTGTTACCAAATGATATTGCCTCGGATGATTTACATTTTTTTCTTGAATTTTCTTCCTGTTTGTAACCATGGTACGGAAAACGGCCCTTTGGTTTGATTAAAATATTGATGCTCGTACAGAGTACACAGGCTTCCTTGTACTTCACCGACAATCTCACTTGAGGTTATGATTTCCAAACCCCGTGACGGATAAAATCATAAAGCAACTTCAGACAATGTTTGGATCGAAAGAACATTATTACTTTTGCGATTAATTGTCTATTTCTTTATATGAAGTAATAATACATTTTAGCATTTCTGTTTCCATTACTCGCACGTGGACAGAGCTTTGAGCTTTAAGCGGTGCATGAGTATAGAGAGCTACAATTTAACACCACAACTCTCTGGTCGACATCGGGATGTGTTTGCAGTGTCTATTTGCCGAGAAAAAATAAATGATGGATAAAAAGGTTGGATTGTATCGAGTCGACAACAAGACGATTCTTAGCTCAGGGACAGGCGGACTCGCACCAAACAGAGAGTCAGGAGGTCATATTGACGGAGTCTGCAGGCCTCCGCTTGTTGTTGATACCATACAGACTGGCTGTGACATTCCTCGGAGGGTGGTTTGTCTGGGGTCGTTCGGGGCCTGGGTCAGTGGCATTGATGACGTGATTGAAGCTTGGAGCTTGAACGACAAAAGCAGTGTCAGGGTAATTTTTCAAACACAATCCGGTCTGCGTCCGACGGATCTTGCCCTCGGTCCAGAAGGGCGGATAGTGTACTCCGACCACTTCCGGAGGAGAATACTGAAATATAAGAACAGACAGGTGAAAACAGTTCTATTGTTCCGGAAATGGCGCCCCTCGGGAATATGCTATACATCTTCCGGCGAACTATTGGTTGGGCTGTCAAACGCGGATTATTCAGAGAAGAAAATTCGACGATACTACGGCAAGAAAATCCGTCACGTGATACAGTTCGACCAAAAGGGGAAGGCACTCTTTACCCCGGGGGATCTAGCCATTTTTGTGAAAGAAAATAAAAACACTGATATATGTGTTGTAGACTGCCAGGCTAAAGTGTTGCTGGTTCTAAAGAAATCTGGGTGTGTTCGATTTAAGTACTCGGGCGGTCACGTGGGAGATGATTTTAATCCCGGCTGTCTGGCCACGGACTCTCTGTGTCGGATCCTGCTGACGGACACAGGTAATGACGTCATACACATACTGGACCGGGACACGCAGTTACTAGGGGTCATTGACCGCGCCTGTGGGGTGACGGGGTGTGTTGGGATTGCAGTGGACAGCGAGGACAGAGCTTGGGTGACTGAGTGCCATTCAGCCAAACTCAGAGTCATTTGTTATTATTTAAACTGTTGACAAAGTGCATGCCACTCAACTAAAATCAAAATGATTCGTTTACTATTAGAACTGCTGAGTATCAATTCGGTTTATGTTTAATATTTAATTATGATTCCGTATCATTACTTGAAAAAAGTGTGTTGTTGTAATTTTCCAGTGTTATTTATTAATAAATTATTATATATTTTTTACAATTGAGAATATAATTATAGTGCCATTTAGTGAATCTGCTTTTGGATCAAACGTCAAATGTTGATTTTATATATTGTTTGTGAACAACATTTCGGAATACTAAGTATTCGTGCAACTAATGAACCTCCTGTTGAGGATTTTGCACAACGATTCAATGGATTTTGCGAATTTCAGAGACACAGTGACAGATAAATACTTGTATGACTTTGTAATACAATCAGCAATGTAACATCCCACGAGGAATAATTTTGTATGCTGGGGCCGGGTGGGGTGGGGTGGTCTAAGGGGTTTTTTTTTGGGGGGGGGGGGATTTCACTATGTGAAATTAGTAAGATGGGACGCTTCCACGTTGTGACGTACTATTTATCGAAATAAACAATAAAATCAAGAGTAATTTTATAAATAGTTTCTTTCCCAATATTGTCACCTAACAGCGTATCGCAGTGGGTTAGAGGGTTTACGACGATACTGTAAGTCATGAGTTCGAATCCCGCTTGGGTTTTTAAAATTTTTACCTTTCCAAACATTTTTTAACGTATTTTTTGGTTAAATATTGTAAAATTTGAAAATTCTAACCCGGTGAAAGTATTTTAATTATGATATACTGTAATTCACATTAATATCGACAAATGTCCCATACCACCTTTAAAATTACCCAGAGGGTCCGGACCCCCTTTCCCCACCCTCTCTAGATCCGCGCATGGATCCTAATGTCAAATGATAATTCAATCAAATGTTGTTTTTGCATACCGGTATCATGGGTATCGAGGCCACAATCAAGCAGGGCTGTGTTTTACAAAACAATAAAAACGTTCAGGAAATAGGGTCAGATTTCTGACTTTGTCGCAAGTCCTTTTGCGAAACACAACATAACGGAATTGGATAACATTCCTTAGTTTAAATAATGATAAAACTTTGTAAATCATTGACATTGGCTCACAAATAATTATTTGGTGTCAATCAGTCACATTACGTATCGGTATGTTATTCTAATCGGGATCGAGGTCTCGTTTTTCATTTTGGGAAGTGACGTAGCGTCATAGCAACCTCGATACTTGCATTCAGCTGTTTGGATTTAGAACTATAAGATGGCAGACCAAGCTCAAGTAAGTTTTAAATTTAGTATATCATAAAGAGAAATCCAATTCTTTTATTCCACATTATATGACACAGGAAATTTCTGAACAACGTCTTTGTTTAGATTCTTTAGAGTGTAATCAAACAGTGTTTAAATATTGTGTTGATATTATGGATAACCACAACAAGGAAGCTTCAATCTTTGGTGATTTGAAGGAAAGAAATTTCAGTATCGTTTGCCTATGAGGGTTTCAGCTTATGCAAAAAAGATGTTATTATAGTTGAATTATTCATCGTTATAGCCCCTACTCTATCACAGTGCTTCTACTGATATTCCACTTATTTGTTTTATTTTTCAGCAGCAAATGGGACCAGGTGGTGTCCCTGTTGGTGCCAAAACCTCAGAATTTTACAGAACAGAAAATGTCCCAAACAGATTTGAAAACCCAGGTTTGTGACCCCAAATCATGTCATTCAATTTTGGCAACTCATTGATAGTCTCTATACCTTTAAAAGTATGTTAATGTATATGGGATTATTAATAAAATGAATTATTCAATAAGATTCAGTTTTGATTATAAAAATAATTTAGATTTGAAAATCAGTGTAAATTGGCACAAATAACATTGCTTCATTTGTGAAGTATGATGATTTATTATTGTACAGATATTTATCATACACTATCAGTAATCTGATTAAAATCGGAGCCTTTGCTCACATAGATCACTATACAACCATCTACGTATGTAGAAATCTGTATAAGTGGACTTATTAAATCAGATTGACCCTTTCTGATACCAAATATTAAACTTACAATACAATAAAAATGATATTAACATCTCAATAACTTCTCCTTGCAATCATCCAACTGAATGATGCCTGTTTTGATTACAGAGTGGTTCCAGGGATATGGGGGTAAGACCCAGCACCCTATGTACAGAACTAGTTCCTCTGACTATGGCGCCAAGTCTCCGTCTGTCCACACCATGCCCACCACATTCCACGCCCGCTCACAAAAGTTCTCAATGGTCAGTAAATCTTAAGGCTTAGTTGATGTTATTAATTAACAAAAGTTCTTCATGATCATTCATTTGCTTGCTTTAAAATCTTTTCTTTTTACTAGTACCAATATACTTATCCATCATATAAAAGTAATATATTATGAATCTATAAGAATCTATCTTGAATAGATATTATATAATTATCTTTAAAAACAAGTCAAGAACTCAAGATGTGAGTACCGGTACATGTACTAAATTCCAAATTCCAAGATCCTAACAGTGTCAAAAAATGCAGAATTCATTGTTTCATGATCAAGGTCTATATTGATCTCATTCTCAAAATGCTTCTCTGCATATGTAGTTGACAAGCACATGTTTATTTCTCAAAATTTTCCCCGATTTGGATTACTTTTTGTGGTTAGTAAAATGGTTTTAAAAGACGTCAGTTGTTAATTGTTTTGGTTTTTTTCTCTCTGCAGCACCTGGGACAGTGCGGCATGTACCGTAACCACTCCCTGAACACTGGCCTGGATCAGAGCCGCGTCTGATGATTAATATAACGTAAACGTCCTACCATACACCGGCAGTCATCCAACTGTTATCTGGAAGCTGTTTCTTTTTGATATTTCTAAGAAATATTGGACTCTGCCTTAAAATAATGTCACCTTTGTTGAATCATCGTGTGTTTCTCTGTGTGCAACAATGCAGATATTTTACTTCCTTGATTTTTTCATCACTTTCAATAGATAAGTTCATATCGGTGAATTCCCTTAGTTATTTTACACATGCTTTCTGCCATTAAATGTATTTCAATATTTTTTGTTTTATCTCATACAGTGTATTTATTGATTTGCATTTTTTTTCACTCATATTTTGTTATCTGAGTGATTCTTGCGTGAAACAGAGAATTCAAGAAGGAATTTAGTTCATATATTTGTTAAATAAACATTTTAAATATTCTAAATGATGTTTCCTTATTTTTACATCTTTAAACCTCAGTAAAAGATCACATTATATACATGCAACTTATTATGTTTATACAACATGTACAGGTACTATTTTTGTGTATTATGAGGTACTTCCAGAATGAGAAAATAAGTAACTTTAAATTTCAAGTACCCGGTAACACATTTGTCAGTATGATTAAAACCATCCCCTTCTCCTTAGACTTGTCAGGGTCTGACAGGTATCAACAGGAGGTCATCTTCACGCAACCCTTACACCTGACAAGTGTAAGGAGAAGGGGTGGTTTTAATCAGACTGCACATTTGTAACATTTCTAGAATGTAAAATAAATAGGAATACATTCATATTCACAGATTATTTTTATACAAGAGGAAGCCTGGACTGTTTTTGAAAATGTTCAGCTGAGGTGCAATACGGAATACAAAAAAGTTTATATTTTCTCTATGTGGATAGGTGTAGAGGCAACTGCTGGCTAATTAAACTTTAGCTCAAAATTCTTAATGTGGTCGATTCATCTGAACAGGTGATCACAAATGAACTGCAAATATTTTGAATAATACAATGATCATTATAGGCATAGTCTTAATCAAACTATATCTTTGAATTGCAAGAAATCTGATAAAAATACCCAAGTTAGGTAATGCAAAATTATTTCATATGAAAATATCTTGAAGAATGGTCCAAGATATACCAAGTGTTCTTTTATTTCTGGCATGTAACATATATCACATATTATTTCAATCTAATTAAAATTAGACTTGTAAAGCCGGTCCTCTAAGATATGCTATACAAGATCTACAACATCCCGTAAGGGGTCATCTCGGAGCGACCTTTCAAATAGCCAATGAAATCACTGCTGTTGAAATCTTGGCTGGTATTTCGGACATGTGTTTCTTTATCACCAGTGAACCTGAATGAGTGGTTTTCTTTATCACCAGTAAACCTGAATGAGTGGTTTTCTTTATCACCAGTGAACCTGAATGAGTGGTTTTACAAAAGTAATTTTAATTAGATTGCATATTATTTCAGCCTATGTTCACAAAGAAAGACAACTTCATTCAAGAAACAAAGTATTGAATATCAAAATGAATTTTATTACAGGTATACTCAACGTAATCATGTAGTTTGGTACTTTTTACAGTTCTTTGAAACTTGTAAATATAATTTTCACAAGATCAGTGGATTCCTCAGTCTAATACCTAGTTAATTCAGGAATTTTGATAACACTACTTACAGAATGTATAATAAAATTTTATTATTTATTTGTAAAGTCACTCTAACAAGTGCTTAAGTTTTCCTTAGTGATGGGTCCATAAAGAAAAAGAAACTATAAATACATGAACATTAATAAAATCAACTTACAAAGAAAAAAGGTAGGGTGTAAACATCTTTTTTTTTAAAGATATCATACCATAACAAAAATAAATTTTTACTGCGATAGATGATCTCCTCTACAATGCTTGCTAATTCCAAAATGAGCCAATTTTTGTGTACTTAAGAGAAAATCTTCCTAACTTTATACAAGTCTGGGGTACTGTCAATGAGTAAAAGAACAAGTTCAGTAATTTTTAATTCCAATTGTTGACAACTCAAATTTTTGTAAACATTTTGTAATAGGCCAGCCAAATGACCAAAACATTTGTCACAATATATAAATACTAAGCACAAGAAATAATAACGTTCCAACACATGCACCAAACCATCGATTAAGCTTAGCCCCGCTGACAAAAATAATTGTGTCCTCTAGCTGTATTACTGGTCTATTTCGTTGGGCTGCGCTATCACCACTTCCTCTCCCAGGGACTCCAGGAGTTCTCGCCTGTAATCGTCAAAGTCTCCATCCACTTCATTGATGGAGCGGTTCTCCACCACCCACAGCTGACAGTCCGTCTCTCGGATCAGACGCTCGTCGTGAGAGACAATGATCACTCCTCCCTCGAACTCATTAATGGCCTCGGCCAGGGCATCGATCGACTCAATGTCCAGATTGTTGGTCGGTTCGTCCAGAATTAACACATCCGCTGCTCGACATGACAGATCAGCAAGTGCGACACGAGCCTTCTGTCCCCCCGATAGATCTCGAATTTTTATTGTGTGGGCATGACTAGCAAGTCCAAATTTTCCGAGCATTTTTCTTGAATCTTGGTAAGGCATATTGAAGAGTCTTTGTAGATATTCACACGGTGTTTCGTCCATATTAAGCTGGTCAGCAGAATGCTGATCATACTTTCCTATTCTCAATCTGTGATTTTTTATCATTTCTCCTGTCTGGGGCTCTAAATCCCCTACGAGAAGTTTTAAGAATGTTGACTTACCAACACCATTAGGGCCCACAATTGCCACTCTAGAACGCATGTCAATACCGAAATCCAAATTCACAAACAGAGGGGGGTTATTACCATAGGCAAAATTCACGTTATTAAGCCCTAGTATAGGGGGGTTTAGTGGGGTTGGGTTTGGGAAGTGGAATTTGACGATGTAGTCCCTGGGTTTCTGCAGCAGTTCTGTGGGCTTACTCTCTTCCTCCACAGCAGCCTGCATCTTCTTGTTCCTATTCTTCTCCTGCTTCCTAGTCAAAGCCTCCTTCTGCTTCGCCTCGGCCACTTTTGTTGACTTTCCCGATGCTTTCATTTCCTTTAACATCTTCTCCTGCTTCTCGTACGCTTTTGCTTGTTCTTTTCTCTTCTGTTTCAACATCTTCTTAAATGTGGCATAATTTCCACGATAATAGAACAACTTATGCTGATCCAGATGAATAATGTCTGTACAAACGTTATCCAAGAAACTCTGGTCGTGAGAGACCACAAGTAGGGTCTTCTTCCACATCTGGAGGTAGTTATCCAGCCAGATGACGGCATTCAGATCCAGATGGTTGGTCGGTTCGTCCAGCATCAGGAGGGTGGGCTCCAGGAACAGGGCCCGGGCCAGAGACACCCTCATCCTCCACCCTCCAGATAGGTTCTTTGTGGGGCGCTCCATCATCTCCAGCGTAAACCCAAGACCGGCCAGAATTCTCCTCGCCTTGGGCTCAGCTGCATCAGCTCCGATTGCTCGCAACTCGTCATAAACCTGAAAAAAACCAAAAGTTTACAAAATTTTAAATGAACCAATAATGGTGATATCAAAACTTTAAAAGCAATGAATGACTATATTGTTGAAAGAATAAGAATTACATGCAAAATCGTGCAACTGAGAGTACACACTTTTCTGTATTTATTAAATCAATTTTTAATATACACAATAATTTGTAATGGAATATTTTGGAGAAAGGATAAACTTATCAACACAAGGATAAACAAGAGGCCCAGGGGCCACATCGCTCACCTGAGCAACAATAGCCATAACTCTGATTGAATGAGCATAATAGTATCAAATTCAAAATATCTTGACAATTAAGTACAGTAGATCTAACACAATAAGTAAATAAAAAAAATCTGCCAATTTTCATCCACATATTACCAAACCCCTTTTGTTGTTTTAGATTTTTCTTTAATCCTATTTAAAAATCCCCCCTTTGTGGCACCACTTTTCTTCAGGGAATCATGATCAAACTTTAATCTGCACAATCTGTGCTTTCACACAAGTTTTAGTTTTTTTTGGCCGAATGCTTTTCCAGAAGATTTTTAAAGATTTTTCTCTATATCTTCCCATGTAAAATTTAACATCCCCCCCCATTGGGGCCCCATCATACCCCGGGGATCATGATTTGAACAAACTTGAATTTACACTACCTGAGGATGATTCCACACAAATTTGAGCTTTTCTGGCCTATTGGTTTTTGAGAAGAAGTTTTTTTTAAAGATGTTCTCTATATATTCCAATGTAAAAATTCATCCCCCATTATGGCCCCACCTTACCCTGTGGACCATGATTTGTAGAAACTTGAATCTACACTACCTGAGGATGCTTCCACACAAATTTGAGCTTTTCTGGACAAATTGTTTTTGAGAAGATTTTTGAAAAATACCAAATTTTTTTCAATAATTCCAAATTATCTCCCCTTTAAAGAGGGTGTAGCCCTTCATTTGAACAAACTGGAATCCACTTCACCCAGTGATGCTTTGTGCCAAGTTTGGTTGAAATCAGCCCAGTGGTTTTGGAGAAGAAGATCAACAACAAAGACAACAACAACAACGACAACTGATAAATTTTGATCAGAAAAGCTCACTTGAGCCTTCGGTTTAGATGAGCTGAAAACGAAAGAACAGAAAAACATACTTAAAAAATATCAACAGCTCAAACCAAATATTTACAGTAGAAGTAATTAGTATTCAATCTTAAAGGTGGAACAGGAAGGTGCAGGCGGCACACAACCAGGGGTAAATCTACTGACATCGAGCTCACCTCTTTGAGACACCAAGCTCACCTCTTTGAAACACAAAGCTCACCTCTTTGAGTCGATCGTTACTGAGCTCACCTCTTTGAGTCGATCGTTGATCTTGGTGTTCCCTTTCTCAACCTCCACCAATAGTTTCTTCTCTTCCTCCAGCAGAGCAGTTCGGACTTTGTCAGCCTTCAACACCGAATCGATAGACTTGGTATCATCAGCCACTATTTCTTGTTCACATAGAAGGATGTCAATGCCTTGTGGAATGTTCAGAATTTTCTTGGCCATGTGGTTGAGCAGGGTTGTCTTGCCGTGCCCGTTAGGCCCCACCAGTCCGTACCTCCTGCCCGCCGTGATGTACAAGCTGGCATTCACAAACAGATCCTTGCCTTTCGCAGCGATCGAGAAGTTCTCCACTTTGATGTCCTGGCTGTCCAGAACGGTGGCTTTGGCGGACTTTTCCGCCTGGGACACTGTAAAGTTTTCCACCCCGCCCGCCTCCATGCTTTCCAGCTGTTTCTGATACTCAGCCTGCTTTTTGAGTTTCTTGAGCTCCTTTTTACTGAGTTTTGGTTTGTTTTCCTTGACAACGGGTTCCTCTAACTCTTCTTCCTCTTCTTCATTTTTCTCTGCTTCCTCCTCTGATTCATAATAATCAAACTTGACCTCCTCCTTCTTCTCACCTTTGGCTTTAACTTTCTCTTTTTCTTTTGGTTTTACAGGTTCCACTTTTTCTAAAATCAGATTTCTATGGTTTATAATTTGTAATACATACTGGTAAGAATTCATTTTACATGTACATCAGGTTCTGAGAAAACTAGTACACATTTAGCATGGTCAACATAAAATTTTTTTAAAGGATCAAATTTTTTAGGCTGGAAATCTTTGTTTTGACATATATAGTGTACATTTACAAAAAAAAAATAATTAGATTCTTTGACATTTTATTTTTGTTTATCCTGATGGTCATTAATTCATGTTTTATCAAATGGTATAAAAAGGGTTTAAGAGAGTGATAATAGAGGGACCAGAAGTAAATTTTCTTATCTATAATTATGAAACCAGGAAAAAAATGACTAAAGAATTCACAAATATTCCAATAATCAAAGTTCTAGTCAAATGTAAATTAGTTCAGTAAGTTATCTTAACAGTAACAAAGCTATTTCTACAAAAGCATTATTTACTGCACACACAGTTAAATCTGACAGTGTGAGTTCACTTAAGAGGGCTGGATGGTTGTGGCCATTTTTAGACCATATAAATCTCCTTAAAAAGAAGAGCTCTGTATAAAGATATAGGAAAACATTCAAACTTTAAAGTTAAAATTTATTTTTTCTTTACTAAATAATAGTTTATAGCTAGGGATGTCAAATGTACTCAGACTAGTTGATTAATTTGGGTCTTTAGTTGAGCGATAATCTAGTACTCGATTTATTTGAACTGTTTGTCCTTTCAAATAAAATAATGCTACTGTCACATACATCATGTCTTTAAGTCAAAAATATTTAAAAACTTATGATTTTATGTAATAAATGAAATATTAATTTGATTTAAAATGAATTGAAAATTGTTTAATCTTAATATCTGTTAGCAAATGTCCTGGATTTTTCATTTTTTTCTTGTGATGCTTACACATAATTGAGCTATGTCATATCACCAAATGCATGAACATGGTAAGTCTTTGTCCCACCCCTAATCAACAATTAAATTTTTAATTGTTATAAAAACAAATGCTTTGAGATAGTTATTGATATCATTAAATTTTCATTATACAAACATTTTGAGATAATTATTGATATCATTAAATTTTTATTGTACAAACATCTAATCCAATAATTAACTGAATTGATATTTAACATTATTTTAAAAAGAAACATCAAATTGGTCTTCACAATTACGTAATAGATATACCATACATTTTAACTGTTTTGTGGTACAGTAAAACTCGTTTAGTACGAACACGGATATAGCGAATTCTCTGATATAGCGAAGTTTTTTTAAGTCCCCGGTAAAATTATTATCAAATCTTTGCAAAATTTTACGGTTATAACGAATTCGGATATAACGAATTTATGGATATAGCGAACTGATTTTGAGTCCCGTAGAGGTGAATAATAACAAAATTTAACATCATACTTTTATTATGAATTTCTTTACAAATTAAAAAGTTCGCACTACCATTTAACATAATAGTTTGAATGAATTTATTTTCATATAAATTTTTAAATTCACAATCTGATTATTAAAGGTATTAAAGTAATGTATTTTTATTTTAAGCCTCAATTAGCAAAAGTTATAGTCTGGTGAAAGAAAACATGACTGTATATAGTGAATTCGCTATTAGAATTTGTTATACGGATATAACGAATTACGGATATAACGAAGTAAATCCATTGGTCCCTAGGACTTCGCTATAACCAAGTTTTACTGTATTGTGTAAATTATACCATGGTTTGGTTCACGACCCCGTGTTTAACCTCACAAGACGAAGTCGATTGAGGTTACCTGGGGTTGTGAATTCCAAACCATGGTATAATTTACACAACACCACAATACAGTTTAACTATGTATGGTATATCTGTTTTAACCTATGATTTAGCTGTTAAGTAGTTCCTTTGATGCCTTAGTATTTTAACGTGACATCAATGAACATTTGTCTTAACACACAATAAAAATATCCCATTGAGGGCCCCAATGTCGACGTCACCAACCTTGCATCATTTTCAGAAAATGTGCAAAAGTTTGTCAGGTGACGGACTAGCTGTAATTCATTCATTGCGGTCAACATGGTCAAAGTGACAGGATGATAAAAACCGATAAAGATTTACTTTTAATGGACATTGTGCTTTTAGTGTTAAATCTGTGAAATGGGGGTGAAAAGGGCACTTTTCACCACGATAAATATCATAAAACCTTGAAAGGGGCACTTTTTTCTACAGTAACATTATAAATCATTAAATCTTAATCAAAGGGCTTATTTTAAGGAAAATTTTGCATTGTATCCAAGCCTGACCTTTGTAATAAAACAAGATTATTGAACTAAAATGGTTTGCTTTTGCATTCACATGACTCAGAGTCAATGATTAAATATCTTTAATCATGGCAATACATATGTTTTATGTAATACACTATCAAAATTAAGATAAAATACATCCAATATTGAATGACATATTGTGGCCAACTGATGAAAGAATTTTTAAAACCCTTTTACCTTGGAAATTTGGACTTATTAACTGTTGTTTTGAGCTTTTTTAATTAAAAATCAATTTGCATAAAAATCTACAGCAATCTTTTATAATTAATAAATTCTCTGCATTCCTCAAGAAGAGTTACGTTTCTTTTGGAAAAAAAGAAAATTCTGGTTAATTTGTCGATTGCGTAAAAAGTTAAAAATGACATAGAAAACATCACATTCAGGTTTTTGATACAGTAATTTGTCTCAATAGTTTGAACATAGTTTTAGGAACTTCAGTGTAAAATTTTCAAAATGTGCCTATAAAATGTATTCTTTTTTGTTAATAACCCTTACGATGTCTCAATGATAAGCCTGTACCATTACTAATTTCAAGGCGATAGCTCACTTGTAATTGTTATTTACTAGGGATGGGATGATCCACTGATGCACTGGTGCATCACGGTATTTTATTTTGATGATATTTGGATCGATACATTTATACCAGTAATACAACGATACCTAAGTTAATTTTTTTTTATTTTCCAAAAATATCCGAGCTTCATACATCGGTTATTTTTAGTCCTCGTGCCTAATATGAAAGTACAAAGATGGTGGCAAACCTCTTAAAGTTGTCAAAACTGTTATGAAGCTAAACCTGGAGTGTGGAAAACTTTCGGATTACTTGTTCATGAAAAAGAAGTGAATACAAGACTAAAGTAATTTGTAAATTGTGCAACGCTCATTTTAAATATAATGAAATCACTTTGGACATGCGGTAATACATCGACAGATTCAATAAATTTTAAACCTTTAATATTCATGGTTTCATTTAGTTACAATGTATCGTGATATGTATCGTATCGCATCTCATGTATCGTGATATGTACCGAATCGGCTAAGTACAGTATCATCCCAGCTCTATTATTTACCAAATTATTGTACCAGTAATTACCACCTATTTATATAGGACAGCTGTGTATACCCCCTCAGCTGTGGCTTCTCCAGTTTACCTGTAGTGTGACCTATTGTCTCAGGTCACTCGTGCGTGAAGTCCAGCGAGTTTAAATCTTACATTGCAATCAAAACAGAAGCTAGGGCAATTGTGATTTTGAATTCAATTTGCTTCCGATAAATGAGGCATCACCTTTATTAGTTATTAATAAGGGCATGGGGTTTGTATAAAGGGCATGGCGCTTATAAAAGGGGGCATGGCACCACGCCACGCTATGTTGCTTTAGATTTAACACTAGCTTTAAAATATCTTCAGCATTGCATAGGAAACAGGTAGCGGACAAAATATAGAAGATTATATTGAACAGAAGACGATATGGTTTCCGAGTTTTGGAGGTTTTCATGGATTTTAATCTTGAATCCTTGCATATGTACCTCGGACGAACCTGTGATTGATTTTAACATGAACAATGCCACATTTGAAACGCTGATTGAAATCGATTCGCGCAGTTCCACCGAACACGAAGAAAAGTACGACATAGACTGTCGAAGAACCCCCAGAGGCGCTAATGGTGAAGTTATCCCCTAAGTTGCGATGCTTACCGCGGAGGAAGCTCCTGCGTCTCTTATTAAAAAAGATACAGAAACAGAAAGTGATGTAATTAAACGTGCAATTCCTTCATCATTTTATGTAAGAAAATTATGTCCGACTGTGGGGAAATTTTCTCAACACCCAGCGGTTTCTGGATCGGTGAGATTTATTGTCATATTGCATTGGGCTAGTGGCTTTCCAGATGGATTATTGAACGAAAGCTTATAGCTAAAATACTCCCATTTATATTATGTACTATAGTGGTTCCCTGGGGTTTTTTTTAAAAAGAGAAGGTTTTTTGCATTAAAATGTGTTGATATGAAATGCTGTTGTTTTATTTTTATTTTCACGATGTGCAGTTATTCCACATGGGATAACTGAATTATCATAGGTTAAATAGGTTTATCATAGGTTAAATGATTGTATTCATATTAAGTACTTTTATCAAAACTATAAACTGATCTACAATATCAAAATAGATCTTTGATATCAATGTATTAGCTGCTTAAAATATAAATTTAGGATGGAAAGACTGTCAATTACTGACCAAAGATTCCACGAAAAGAAAGCTGTTATTTTAATTCGTAGCTCAAAAAATGCAGTGTAAAGGAAAAAAAAGAAAGATTTTTCGAATTTTATTTACTTTATAACTAGTAATCAACTAAGAAAATTTTAGTCGTTGATCGTCGTGACTAAGCGATAATTTACTTCTCTATTTATAAATGTAGGTAAACAAATCATTTTTAAAATTTAGGGCAGATCTGATGGTTAATAGCGAGCGCAGCGAGCGGCGCGAAGCGCCACTCGCGTAGCGAGCTCTAAGAACCAGTGTGCGCGGGGAAAAGAACGAGCTAAACCTACAGATTCATCAAACAAAATTTTTTGTCTCGGTCCCTTAATGCTCTCTAATATTTTCACCCGTGGTGCTATGCCAAAAATGGCTGACATTTAACTCGTAATTTACGGTGCCTTGAGGTTTGAAGACACGTTTTGAGTACCAAACAAGCTTTTGTGAGACCCAAGAGATTTTTTACATGCTTCCATTCCATCGTATTGAGTTGAGATACATAAACAAATGATTATGGAATTTAACGTATGACGTCACAGTGATCTCGCGCTATATTTCCCGCGATAAATTTAGAGGTGGATCAAACATATGTAACGCTTGCACTAGCTATTTCAGTATAGACTGCGATACCTGCCTCATGGACATATGATTTGTTTTTAATTTTTTTTTTTGATAGAGAGATTATATATATACTAGCAAGAGCCACACTTTACTGTCATATCGATCCAATTTTAAGCTAATTTTGCATGCATGTACAGTAAGTATGAGTAGGGAGGAAATAAAAAAATTAGGACATTTTGAACTAAATAAAAAAAAATAAAGAGAAAAAATAAACAGTTAAAAAAATTATGCAGATATTGCATATAGTCAAACCATTAAATTAGAAAATGGGAAATTACACACCTACAAACAGGGACCGGGGGCACGGATAACGTATGTAATTAGAATGCAAAAATAAACGAATTTTTAAAATAATTATGAACAGGGAAAAAAAAGGAACAAAAAAAAATACTGTATTTATCGTTAACACTTTTGACCAAATTAAACAAAAATTATATTTTACAGATGGATCAATTCTCTCCAAAAGTAAAGAACGGTTTTAGGGAAGCACGTCTATGTATTTTGTAAGAATTTATTTAAACTTAGAAATATTATATAATAATCTCTCTCTCTCTTTTTCTCTCTCTCTCAAAAAATTATTTAACGCTCGTTGATAACTAAATAACACTAAGACGACAATGATGCATGGTATGTGTAATTCTTGCTGCGCTCGCCACAACGGTAGCACCGTAAAACATATTATTCTGTTGACTACCTAGCCTCTTCATGGTAAAACTTAATGATGAAACCAAATCTTTAAACCCTTACCATCTTCTTCATCTTCTCCATTATCCTCTGCCGCCATCAGTTCTGCTAACTGAGCCAGTTTAGATTTCTTATTCTTCTTTTTCTTGCCCCCAGCACCATCCTCTGTTGACAATTTCTTCATCTTTTCTTCCAATGCCTTTTCTTCTTCTTCATCATTCCAGAGTTCTTCCTCCTTGGATTTCTTTCCTTTTTTCGGCATTTTTTCTTTAAATGAATATGAAATCTAAACATTTGTACGTATCAACAGTATATTTTATATTTTTTTACAGGATCTACAGAGTGAACAAATTCATGTTTGACTAATCCGTTTGTGACTATGTACCGGTGTATGTAGTCGTAAAAAGCAAGTATAAATTCGATTTATAAACTAACTATATTACAGTCTACAAACTAACAAGAGTTTATTAGCGAATTAAATCTTCTCATCTGTAAATTGCGTAATAATGTGAAAGAATTTGTGTGAATTGAACGAAGACAAGTTCTTAGAGGTTCAAAGGCAATTGCTTATCAAGACAAAATGCTGTGCTGGACATATAAATGTTAATTCTACATCATCCCGTTTAATCTAAATACTTACTGATTCAACAATATGCCACTACTCGACCGGTTATTTCTCCCAATGAAATCACACCGGAAGCATGTGGAAACTACAGTTGAAGATGTAATAATCATTTGGGATCTGGTTCATCCCGGATTTGATATTAAAACAAAAAGAAACCGAAAATTTACAATCCACTATTAATGAACTATGTTTTAATAGTACGTAATGATTGAAATCGAATATATGACCGGACAAGACTAAATGTGATTCCATATACCAGCTACCGGAAAATTATTCTCCTATCCACAAGTTTCTAAAAATAAACAAGTGCCCGCACGAGTTGCCGTTCTTCCATAGAAACGCGAAGCGTCGATGAGACCGAAATGTTAAAAATATTTTAATGATAAATGATTGATAATAGAATTTCATTGAAGAGACTCAAAAGAAGTTAAAGGAAAATGGCAGCCATTCTGCGGAGTGCTGCGGCAAATGTCGCCAACCGCGGCCAGCCCAGTACCTTTTACAACAAGGACAAAAACAACCCCGTGTTCCAATCCTTGGACCAAGAGATAAAAAAGTTTATGGGCTACATGAGGAAAAGAAATGCACCCGGATACAAAAAGCCAGACGAAGAACCTTCATCAAGAGCGTAAGCTGTTAAAAACATATTTGTTCCTGATATTATTGAACTTTTAAAAAAATATATCTTACTACAATGCATATTTATGCCATTATTCAGCTGTAAAAGGGGGAAATAATTATGAAGGACCAGACTGACATTTTAAACCCAGTATAGTCCATCATTAATTCTCCCATCTCGCTACATTTGGTACTGTGACCAATCGCAGGAACTGTCAGTGTAAAGAACCTCTGATGTTGATCTTCGAGGATAATCGAGATCACTTAAAGGGGAGGGGGGTCAGACCCTTCACCAGTTCAACTGCCGGATTGTTCAGGTGGTAAAGCAACTGACTAAAGATGCAGGGGGCCCTGGTTTGAATCCCAGTCTGGTCTGTCTTTATTTCTTTCATCCTTTTACGCATATTTGCATGTTCATCATTTAATTGTAGCTACAGTGTAATGCTCATTTTCTTTACAGATCTGACACCCTGTTTGAGCTGTGGAACAAGTATGAACCCAAACTTCCCAAAGAGTACTACCAGAGACAGCTGATAGAGGTGGGAGACTTCCTTGTGTTAGTGAAGGTCAGTATCTCTACCAAAGAGTACTACCAGAGACAGCTGATAGAGGGGGGAGACTTCCTTGTGTTAGTGAAGGTCAGTATCTCTACCAAAGAGTACTACCAGAGCAAGCTGATAGAGGTGGCAGACTTCCTTGTGTTAGTGAAGGTCAGTATCTCTACCAAAGAGTACTACCAGAGCAAGCTGATAGAGGTGGCAGACTTCCTTGTGTTAGTGAAGGTCAGTATCTCTACCAGAGCAAGCTGATAGAGGTGGGAGACTTCCTTGTGTTTGTGAAGGTCAGTATCTCTACCAATTATCTCTGGACATCATTACATAAAATTAAACCCTGACAGCTAGAGTTTATCTCTGTAAAGATGTAGCACGTGCGCTTCACCATCATCATGTCAATAAATTAATTAACAATAAATTCTCCCTGGTATTTTCAAAATCGTTGGACTATTCACTAAATTTTAATTATATTCAAACTACTGACAAATCTTTCATATGAGAATGATAGGTATATAGAGAGATAAAATAAATCCCTCACATGTTAATTCACAGTGAGACATTATGAGACTGTGCTTTAAGGACCTATCTTGTTTCTGTAGGAGTACAGTATTGCCCTGTGGCAGTGCTATATG
>WFKH01003881.1:2772319-2785692 GCA_016163765.1 Magallana hongkongensis | reverse complement strand
TTACTGTATATCTGACAGTCGTATTGACAGAATATTGATTGTTTCTTTGACTTATTGACTGTTCCTCTGACTGCTGTTGTATATGACTTTTGTATTTATAGTTGTTGTAATGACTACATATTTGACTGTTGTAATATCTGACTGTAGATCCTGGAGTATTTACTGGTTGCCAGTTTCTGCATGGAGACCCTTGTCCCCCTCCTGGCTGTTGTATTGACTATATATATAATATATATATTTGACTGTTGTTGTATTTGACTGTTTTATTGACTACATCTATATGACTGATGTTGTAGACCCTGGAGTACCTGTTGTGGGCCAGTATGTGTATGGAGACCTCTGTCCCCCTCCTGGCTGTCAAGTACCTCCCCTGGAGGTCCACCCTCTACACCGCTGTCTGTCAGTGCTACTTTGACTGCAAGCAGTCCCAGCATGCTGAGGTTAGAGACAGATATACATTCAAATTAATGCCCTGTCACTAACGATACAGAAAAATCCATTGATATTGAGAATATAACGGACAGTGATATGTCACTTAAATTTATCACGATTGTGGTAGTTTTTGTTGTTGGGTATTAAAATATGATTATGTGTTGATGATTTTGTAGGCTTTTGCGAGAAGAGGACTCGCCAAAATCAATGAGCTCAGTAACCTGGAGAACCTGAGTAGCTCTGTGGAAACACCTCTTTCTGAGATCACGTTTAGGACAGCCACAGTCAAGGTGAGTGAGATACTCATCTCATCCCCATGTTATCTCCCGGTCATAACAGAGACCCATTCTTTGTTTATTCATTTCAATTATTGCAGATTTCTATAAGGTTACTGTTGTAACATAGTAGAATTTGTTACATTTATTACAGATTGAAATTACATCGTTTCTTGCAATCTGTAGTATTGTTGTATTATTTTCATAATAAATGTACATGTCTATTCTCCTTGTTGTCTCTAAAACAATTATATTTATTACAGATGGCTATCATGGTGTTCAAGAGGTCTGTGTACGAGACAAGGCGGAAACCGAAAGCTTTACTGAGACCCAAAACCCGAGCCAACCTGAAGGAAGCCTCCCATGTGAGTCGAGAATCTGGTTATAGTTCTGTATAAGTGAGAGTTATCCTATTTAACTTTTGTACTAATTCTATCAATTTACAAACACTATATCCATTGGTTATCATTATTTGATTATGCATGAAAAATGATGGAAGCACAAAAATGTCTTTAAGAATAATTTACAAATAAAGTTACCTTCAGGTAACCCAAGCCTAGATTTATTGATCATGATTACATGTACAGAAAAGAACATGTTCTTTGCAAGTGCACTGACACATTAACAGGACTACTACTTGTCCATGCAATGGCAATCATATTACTCTTTCCTTCAGTGAACAATGTTGTGATTGTGATTATCAGACTGTTTTGATGTATTTCAGCTGACATGGCCCCGCACACCATCAGAGAAGTTGATGGCCGACATGTTTGAGGGGAGCGCGGCCCAGTTCCTGTGTATCCTGGAGAGTCTGACGGACACCAACCGCCGGATCCTCCTGACTGCACCCCCTGCCTCCGACTCAGAGGTAGAGATACTGGATGTTTACGCTGAGCTGTTCATGGCAGGACAGGAGATCCTAGCAGGTGTGTCCTATCTAGAGATTTCTGTGCTGATATACCATTATTTGAGTACCACGCTACATATATCAAAAACTTGACGCCATTGACAGCCTGTTATGGTCTAATTTGTGTTTTACAGGGGGTTGGGGTCTTTGTGGGCCATTGTCTGTCTGTCTGTTTGTTTGTGTACAGTCTGTAATGGTTTGTTTGTGTTTTGCAGGGGGCGGAGGTCACCGGGGATCATCCATCAAGCCGACTAGTAGTGTCCACATCCCGGCCCTGGCTGGAATAATCAAGGACGCCAGCATCATGGACATGGCCTCCAAAGGTAACACAACTGTTCACTGTATTTATCTGTTTCTATGTTTAAAGACAAAAGTGTACACCATTAATTGTTTAGATGACTTCATTTTGTGGGATTGACCCAAGCTTTGAAAAAAAGAAAAAGTATATTTTGCTTTATGCTTGCTACATTGAGTATTTTAAGCATACCTTTTCATTATCTATCTCTCAAAATGTTGGTAGCTTTATTTTGGGGGCAATCAAAAAAGAAGCTGCAAATAAATGTTGTATTAATATAAATTTACAAACCAGTGACAAAATCAATCTGTTGGGTTCTCCCCAATGATGGGTTCCACGTGACACGACATTTGGAGAGTGGACTAAATGTCTGGTTTTTTATCAACAGGTGAAGACGGCTGTTCCATTGAGGGAGCCATCCGTCTGGTGAAGCTCGCCTACAGCTTTGAGCAGTGGGAAGTGTTTGACTCTCTGGTCGAGAATGTACTCACTTACATCAGGGTAAGTCTAAACCTAAAAGTAAATCTGATGGAAATATTCACAAAAAAAGATTGCAATTACAATTCCTTTTAATCAAAAACATTAACAATGATATTTCCAGTTAGTTTTATGAGCCATTGTTGCATGGTTCTAAGACTCTGACGACAATAAAACCACAATGAAAAAAAAAAGGTCATTAATTTTACAGAAGTTGTTTGGTAGATGTCCCATGGTTTATGTGTAAGGTTTTGATTTTCTGTAGATCTTGAATGACAACAAGTTCAGCTGGGATGAGAAAGCATTAGAACTTCTGTTGGCCATGGAGAAAGTCAACCCCAGCAGACGTCACAAGCGGAACATGACGTCTGTCGTAGACGATGTAGAAAAAGACGGAGCACAGACTGCAGAAACCAAAACAGTGCCAGAGTCACAAGCAGGTATACCTACTAAAACAGTGCCGGAGTCACAAGCAGGTATACCTACTAAAACAGTGCCGGAGTCACAAGCAGGTATACCTACTAAAACTTTGCCAAACTTTCAATTTGCCTTGCAAAAGAGCAGTACGCAGTTTCCATGAAAGTTTTTGTTTTTAAATATTTCTCACAAAGTTCTCTCTGAAAATATTTTTGCTGTCATTATCTGAAAATTACCGGTAGTTTGAATTTTATACAAGGTTTTTCTGGTTTGATATTCTTCTAAAAAGTTTTGCTTGTGTATTTAATATTTTTCTGTTTTAGCCACGTCTGCTAGGTCGTTCAATGTGAGTGATGATCTGACCCAAGTAGCGGAGGTTATGATGACCATTGTCAATGGACCGTTTGTGGTAGGTTAATTTGCTGTCTTTTGTATAAGATAGAGAATTTACATGAAACCATAATCAAAAAGCATGCAATGACTGTGTAAGCTTAAGAAGTTATTTTTTTATTGCAAATTTTTGGGTTAAAAGTTTTTATTCTGATAGTTTGAAAAGAATTAAATAGAACTTTCAATAAATTGTTTTGGGTTAATTTTGCCCATATTTTACCTATGGTTTAACTTTAATAGCCCTCAAAGATTGAAGTAGATGTAGAAAATCAATGAAATGATAATTATTACCCATTCACCTATTTAATGTTAATTTTGACAGCCCTCTAAGATTGAGGTAGACATGGTCGTAGATGCCGCACTATTTCTGTGGAGCAAAGCCAAATCCATGTTCCAGAAACACCAGTCCGGTTCTGCTGAAAACCCCAAGTACCTCCAGAAGATGGAGAACCCAAACAAGGTCAATTCTCTCCTTAAGATTTGAGTCTTCTTTCATTTTGTGATCATATCAATAAGTTTACATGTATGTTTTTAGTGTTTTCATCGATATTTTCAAAGTTGTTACCAGTATATGAGTGTGTTTCTGTTTTGTCTGTATCTTGTGATTCTTGTCTTTGATTGTATAGTTATATTTGAACCGTTTTTCTATCACGTTTGTATATTTTGGTAACCCTCTCCCTGTATTCTTTTCTATTTGTCGTTACAGTGGGTGTACATCCTGGATGTTGTACACAAGGTTCTGTGTTGGTGTGGGATCAGCAGCGTGGACCCCGCCCTCACCGCTGAGGTGGTCCTCAGGCTCGCCCTTGTGTTTGAGAGCAGCGCCCACATGGATGAAGGTAAACCATCAGTCTATATCATACTGTATCATATTGTTATATTACAACCTTGTCACAATGGAATGGGATAGCACCAAACTAACTACTGAGTCTGTTATGGGAGAAAGGGATCAGATTATTAATATAGTTATGTAAACTTCTGGCAAAGTTAACGGGAAGAGGTGATTTCAGATTTTGCATTTTATTTACGTGGGTGAGGTTTATTTATGTTTCTGCATCACATGAACGGAATTATGTTCAAACATTGAACTGAACATGCTTGAGAAACAACAATAGATTCAACATTTAATTAATTATGAAAACCACCATGCAAAGAGAGAAACAGTGTAAGCCTCAGGTTTGTATGTGTGAGATAGAGATGACATCATCTAACACATAAAATTCTGAGTAATGCATGCATTAAAAAAACCTATGAATTTAAGTTATTTAGTTGGACTTGAAGATGACGGGCATCTTTTTTCATTGATAATTGAATTATTGAACATACCTGCAGCTTCCATATTATATTCCAGCTATTATACCTCCTTAGCTTGATTTTAACATTCATGCCTTTCCCCGCTTCTGATTATTTTTTCTTTATTAACATATTTTCTGTTTCCTTGTATTGCTATAATCCCTCCAGGATTTTTGCGATCTAAGTTAGTTACCCAGAGTTCCAAGTTTTCTCCGGACGAGGAGAGCACAATGACGTCTTTCCGTTTGTCCAGCACGCGTGGTAAGAGTTTGAATGACACAGATCTGGCTTTCTGCTTGAGCGAATCCAGGCATCTGCTGCCTTCACGCTTTGTTGAATTTTAGCTCTCTACTTACACTTTTGTCATCTGACTTTTTTTTTTATTACAGGAAAAATGCATGACCATGTATTTAACATGGAATATTTAGATATGTTTTAAAGTACTAGAAAATGAATTGGACATACAGTCATGAGTGGATCTGCATGATTTATTTCTGACTTGTGTGACTTTGTATTTTCCATTAAAATCAACACTATTTACATATACGTACTAGTACTTGTAGTGATTTTTGTTGTAATTTGAAGTGAAGAATGAATTGCTGTAGAATCTAAATTACGGTAAGAGACATTTCTTTCAGGTGGTACCCCATCAGAAGATCTCTCTATTCTGTCCATCTCATAATCTTTGATTAGACTGACACAGATTGAGCATTTTATGACCTTGTTTTACTGATTACTAGTGGGAAGTAAGTCCGGTATTAGTTGGGTTGGGCTAAAGTTGAAAATTAAGTGGAGCAGCAGAGGGGTCTCTGTGGAGGCAAGGTGTTGACTATATAGAAAATGGCTGGTTTTCATTGTATGAAGTATTGCCCAGGGTCTTGGTATATAGTTCTAGTAGTAGCAATGAATAAATTTCTTCATGGTGTCTGTTTCTAAAAACTTAAGAACAAACTATGGAGTTCTATTCAGATGAATATTTGCTGTTAATAAAATCTTTGTATAAGGGTTAGCATTTGCCTGTAATATCAGTTGTTAAAATGTTAGACCCTCTGTCTTTAAGAACAAAAATTACCTGCATTTTAACTTTTAAAACAATGTACGTGAATCTCTCATTGAAGTTGTTTTTAAGATCAGCAAATTCAGTAGTCTATGAGTGCAATACTATGTTCACTGTATAAAGCATGTTTGCTGTGCTCTGTGTTATAGAGGGAACATTTGCCTTGCGTGGTTCCAAGATGTCCCTTGATGAGGCCGCACAGGAAGGAAGTCAGCACCACCTGGTGTCACGCACGTCCATGCTGTCCTCCTCCATGCTGAACGTCAGTCCTCGCTTACAGCTGCTGCAGGCTCGTGAGATCCTGGAACTCGGTCTCAAGAACGTGTCGTACGCTCGCCAGGCTGTCGCTCTAAGTGACGGCAAGTCCATCGCCGACGTCAGCTGGGCCAAGGTACATCAGAAATTTTTTTGGGGACAACTTTATCTACTCCAAATGCCAAAACTGTTGTTTTCATAAAGTTTTTTAGTGAATATTTAAAAACTGTTAAGTATTTTGCATGATAAAACAAAATATTGGAACAGTTTAAAAATAGTGAGTATTTGATCAAACTCCTGTTGTCAAAATTGATATTTTGATGTTTATTTTAATGAATTGTGGTAAACATTTAAAATCTTATTATTTGAGAAAAAAGTTCTTGCAAAGGATAAAAATAATTAGTGTGTTAAAAGTACTATACACTTGAATTGTTTTAAACATTGTAAACACTGATAATAAATACAGTTAGAGGAGCATCAAACGATGCCTCCCAAGAGAGCTCCTACCAACTTGGATCTCGCTGATGCTAAGAGCATTACAAGTGACTTGTTAAGTCTGGTAAGTGTCCTTGACCTTGTGATCCAAGGTCACTGTCTAACTACCTGTGTTGCCATGCCAACTCACCGGTGGAAGGCGTCATGCCTCACTAATTCCAGAGCACTGTATAACTGACATCTGACATTCTACCACCATGACCACTGTATGTGAGATTTTTTCCCCCAGCATCATACAGACATTAAATTTGCCAGTTCATAGTCTGTGTTGAATTCATAAACAACACACATTTTTCTATTTCTAACCACATAAGCATGCTACATTTTACATCTTCATCTGGTGCCTAGAATTTGTCTGCATGGGGCACCTATATATTCCTCCTAGGACATTGAATTCCCTTCCCAGCAGCATATTTGACACTTATAATCAGATTGTTTGGATTGATTTGGATGAGTTCTGATTTAACTTCATCAAAAAATATAATATTTTGTGTGCTGAATCATTAACATATTTGTCAAACAGTGCATAATAAAAAAAACATGGGCTAGTTTCTTTTAGCTGTAAACATTTACATGTATTTGTATTCAGAATCTACAAACTATCCCATTGAGTTTCTCTGTTTACTCCATAATTAACTATTTTTTGTAGTTTCTGAGTGTTTTACCTGTGTTCAGTGTCTAACGTTTCATTCGTTGTATCTAGGACATACAGGATGAAGTATTCAGTCCCGAGCCCCAATCTCAGAGGGACACAAACAGGACCGAGGGAGTCAAGTCAGCTGAGGAGGGGGAGGGAAAGCAAGAGGCCCCACCCCCGGAGGAGGGGAGTAAGGGTTCAGCAACTGCAGTGTGGAACACGATCAAGGACCTCCACCTGGAGCTGATCCTGATGTACCACCGCGTTTGTCTCAAGCTGGCCTCCATGGGGCCTGACCCCGCCGATAACGTACCTAAACCGTTCAAGAGGAAAGACCTCTCTAAACAGGTGAGTGTAGAAACGAATCAAATAGTTCAAGCAGAGAGACCTCTCCAAACAAGTGGATGTGAAATCATAGAGAGTTTTCATAACAGGTGGGTGTAAAATCAGAGAGCTCTCTTATGGAAAAGTGTAAAATGATTTATCATAGAGAGCTCTCAGAACAGGTGGGTGTAAAATCATAGTTTTCATAACTGGTGCGTGTAAAGTTATATAAGAGACCTCTCTAAACAGGAGAGTGTAGAAATCAAACAAGATGTAGGATTTGTAGAATTTAAGATTTATGAAAAAATTAGTAAATAAATCATTGTACATGTATTACGTTATCTGTGTACACTGTGTTTGCAGGAGATGGTGACCGAGTCAAGCCCTGCTTACATTGAGGACTACAAAGAGTTACTGGGGGGCTGTAAAAAGAACTACCTGTCCAAGGCCCTCCTCTACATGCAGAAATCTCTCCTCCTCAGTACCCCCGGGATCACCACAACCGAGCAGAAAGGCCTGCTGCAGGTAAGTGGGGGACTCTACCTCCCCATCAAGCTCAATAGTATACTGACACTGTATCCATTATCAAACACAGTACATATGCAGTGACAGATGTGTTCAGATTGTCAAAAGAATCATTTGCAATGACATCTCTCAGTGACCTGTGGTAAATAATATCATTTCATTGTTTTGTTCAGAAGTTGTAAAAATCAAGAAAAGAGTTTTGCTTGGAAATCAGTATGAATTATTCCCTATTTAGATGTCTCTTCAATCCAGTGATATATTTGAGGTACTTTTTTCAGTCCAGTGATTTTCAGTCTATTCATAATAAAGAATGTGGTTTTTTCAGGAGGCGGTCACCATGATCCAAAAAGGTCAGACAGAGGAAAAGAGGATCTACATGGAGAATACTAACGTCCCCGAGGTCGCTGACGGCCCACGCAAGGTGCCCCCTCCCCCCATACTGCTGTGTCGCACCGACACCATGATGGTCTTTAAACCTGCCCCCTTCTGCTCAGAGGATGGACAGGAGGTCAGTACCCACACCCCTGTCTATATACATTGTCTTTACTTTGATCTGTATGTTTTATGTATGGTGACAAAAGTTCAGTACCCACAGCCCTGACTATCTACTTTGTCTATATCTTACCTATCATGTTTGGAACCCACTTTGTATTTTCTCTTATGTATACAGGGTTGTTTTCACCCTGTGTTATTGTTGTCCAATCACAGTTAAAGAATATAAACCCAGTTTTACAAATGCTCTGAAACAGTTTGGTTAGATTCATTTTACATTGATTAAGATTTAACCACTGTCAGTGAAGGTGAATTGGGCAAAACTAAAATGAAAATTTCCCAGTATACACCGTTATATTGGGAGATGTGTCCTTGAAAAGATTGATGAAATAAATATGTTTTGTCTGTCTCTCAGTAAAATCTGCACAAACACATATTTTTTATGCAGTTTATGTCATTGATGTTTTCTGTTTTCTTTGATATGAATGATTTTATATCATAAAAGAGAAAATAGCTGGGTGATTGTGTACTTTACAGGTCGCCTGGTATAGGATCTTTGCAAGGTCGTCCTCTGGTAGCAATGTCAAGGTCAGGCTGAATGACTACTACTTCCCCGGGACCGGAGAGGAGGTCAGTATGAAGGGGAATAAAGGGGAGATTACTTCAACAAGTTGATTTTGTTTATTGTAGCTATATTGGAATCAGTTTCTAATCTGTATGATACAATAATATTTTACTTTGTGTATTTATCAAAATAGGTTAATTTATATTTAGCAGGAACATATTCATTTACCAATTTTAATTGATACTGTAATTTTTCCTTATTACTGATGATAATCTTACATTGTCATGATAAGCTTTTGCTTGTTAATTTATTTCTTATCTTAAAGTAATGAATTTGAAATAATAATACTATATTAATAAGAGCCATTATAAGCATAACTGAAATGGGATTATTTCTACAATCATGCAACAAGAACCTGATCATGGAATCACTGAATAATGCTGACTTTGTGTTGTAGGTGCCAAGTTACAGATGTGAGCTTCGTGTGTCAGGGCTACAGCCAAATGAGCGCTACGTGTTTGCCGTGGCTGCGTACAACTCTGATGGTCAGCTGATCGGGGGTGGGGTGGGGGAGAGCTCCAAACCTGTCCTAGCCTCCCACCCCCTCCCTGTACTCATGACCTGGGGATTCCTCAGTCAGGTATGCCAGTCAATGTACTACATAAGTTAGCTTTTTGATACATGTTTTCGGCAATATTGTAAACATACTACCTTTATTTGTAAGATATTTAGCAGAAATTGTTTTTTTCTGCGAGACTCTCTGACAGGTTCATCTATGGGGTATGGTACTCAGATGAGCGCCAAGACCTGTGAGCCTCTTGTCATATAGAATATATCCAAATATACTTAGTAATACATTTACAGTATTTTGTGGGTAGGCTTACCCTGTACAAGTATCGAGATTTTTAGAGGATCTAGTTTATCTTTGGTTGTGTGTATGAAAGAGTAGAAATAAGCCAGGCCTGTAATGTTAATAATTACATCTTTTGATGTCTAGTCTATATATTTTTGTAATCCAAAGCAGATATTTCAAATTTCTGTCTATTGTCATACTGATAAATCAACATGGTAGGTATACATTATTCCTTTCCTGACCACAGAAAATATCAATCAAGATAGGTTTTCTACATAATTTATTTCCCACATAGAACATGTCACACAAGTTCACAAGACAGTCATCTCACACATGTCTCTCCCAGCACTGTGTCTCGTTCATTTCCTGTACTGAATGACCTTGACCTCCCCTGTGTAGTACAAGGTCACCCAGAGCCTCCCCTCCTTGTCCAGACTGAGCCCTGTGGGGCGGTCCAGCCCCTTGTTGTCTACCAGTCTCAGAAACTTCCCACTCTCATCCAGGACATGTAGACAGTTGTTCTTGTAATCCGCCACAATTACTTGACCGGCCGAGTCGGTCACAATCTGTTTAGGAGTGAATGTCTTCTTCACCCCAGACGCCTTTCCGTCATAGCGGAAGTGAACTTTTCCAATTTTGTCAATGGCGATGACGGACTTGGAGTTTCTGTCTGACGCACAGATGTCTCCGTTGATGTTCTCGGCCAGAAAGACTTGGTACTTCCCCCCGGTGAAGATGTTGTCCCCGTTGTCGTCGGTGTCAATTTCCCGCTTCACTTCAGCCGTCTGTCCATCGTAGCAGACTACTTTGTAGCTGGAGAAACCCGACATAACCATGCTGACCAGGAAGTCGCCACTGGCTGTGTCACAGATCCCCTGGGGATGCCAGCCCTCGGGGGTAGTCACAAGCGTCTGTGACTTGCCGTGCCGCACGATGTTCACCGTCCTGTTGTAGGAATTGGTGTAGACTAGTTCCCCTTTCCTGGTCATGCTAATGTCGTTGGGATGGAGGGTACAGGTGGTTCTGACGGTTCCCTGGACAGCCCCAAATATGTCCACACAGGTCAGGACCTGGTCTGTCCCGTTGACCCAGGCTTCGTGGGTCCCCACACATGCCACCTTACATAGATTCTTGAGCCCTGTAGGAATGCTGGCCGATATCACTGCATGCTGGTCCAGCAAGGAAGCCTTGGCCACTGTCTTCTGCTCCACATAGGTCTGTGTCAGGGAAGTCCTGAGCTGACCATACTCGGCTCTCAGTTCTTTCCCTTTGACAGTCTTGGTGACCAGGGGTGGGATTTTGATCTGGCATTTATTTGGCATGTCATTGTATTCCTTGACCTTGGATCTGTACCTGGCAATGTCTGTAAGGCGATTGCTGTTGAGGATTTGTCGGTTCTTTTTTATGGTCTTCAGCATGCTGCGCATCAGACTCCTCAGCAGATACTGGTGGGTGCGTAAGGTCGTCAGGTGTTCCTCTCGGGATGCGTTGATGTCCATGTTAAACCTGTTAAAGATTTCGTCCACCTCTTGGTGCCAGTCTCGGCGCGATGCCTCGTTCTCATTGACCAGCTGGTCGTAGGTTTTGGTTGTCATCGCAATCAGTTCCTGAACTTCCTGTTCCTCCTCCATGTAGCGGGGAATCACGAACAGCTCAATCTCGTCTGTGTCCTCCAGAATCTTGTGTCGGGGGTCCTTCTCACTGACCACTAGATCAGCTGGGGGGAAGCTGGGGAGGGGCTCGGTGGGCTGACCCACATCTGATCGGTAGTACTGCTCACTGAAGTAATAATCAATAAATAATATTTATCACCTGAACTTGAATGTATTTTACTCTTCATTTATGAATAAATTTGATCAGAGACTTGGCACATGAAATCAAATGATATAATAATATACTGCCTCCTCAAGTTCATGTTCATTTTAAAAGTAACTTTTAATTGAAAATTGAATCATGATCATAATCGATGATGATGTTCAAACATTATAGACTGTAATTATGTTAAAACATTATAGACTGTAATCTTACCTGTCAATCATGTTGTATCTGTGTCCCCCACCGTCCCTGATTGTTTCTAGTTCCCCAATGGCTGCTACTGTATTTCCCCCGAGTCTCTGTTAACAATGACCTGAGATTTAGGACAGCACAAACACCTTGTGAACACAGACTTAACCCCGGATAATCCACTATACTTATTAGTGTTAATTAGGATTAGCAGTTTCTAGGGCACTAATAATTGAGTACCCACTGTTATTGTTGCAATCTCTCTGGACCAGTTGGCCGACCAGGAGAACTAGCTTCTCGCTAATGCTCTGTTAGTTATAGCAGTGGGAGACTGTAAAATAAATCCCTGCTTACATTGAATTACTGTAAGTGATGGATTAAAATGGTTTTTGAAATCCATGGATTGAGGTGATTCATATTTATGCCAGATCAAATAATGGGATTTATTAAACTTTGAAGTACATGTGATATTTGTTAATCCATCATGTTATGCCCTTTGTAGTGGGTTTTGTTTTCATTTTGTGTGTTTGTCTGTCTTTCTATTTGTTTGTTTTTCTTTCCTCCAATCTTTTTACCTATATGAATAGAATGAGATTCTGTTTGAGGTGACTTTGAAAGATCAAGGTCAGAAATAGAGTTCATGGTCATTTATCAAGAACAAGGTCAGATGATTGAATGGGTTATTATAGAATAATACTTTAGAAACATATGTTGTTTAATCAGGTGTTGTTTATGCATACCTGTCTTCTCATCTCAATTTGTTCACTCTTATACCTTTAATAGGAAAATTCAAAACATGGTGCATGTTCTCTCATTATGGTAAATACAGTGGCATAGAGATTGCAGTTGATAGTCATTGCCATTATCACTAGTAAATGCTGTTAATAACTGTTAACTACATGTATCACTTTGTTGGCATTTTTTTGACCTTTTAAAATATGTAGCTATATTGCATTAATTGAACTATGAATGCAACTGAAAGTTGTAAGGTAGGTAGACCAAGGGGGCAGTAGGTATGCTTACAAAGATAATGATGAACCTGATGGATCATGCATCATCAGGTAAAAAAGGAAAGTCCCAGATTCCTTTAAATCATTACCATGATCAGCTCATACAGATTTGAGAAATAAAATGTGAAGAGTACTGAAGTTATTTCATTTTTCTGTTTTACAGATAGCGTACCAAGTTGGTTGCTATGACATTGCACGCCAGGCCTGTGATGTCTTGTGGGGACACTTCATTGCCAAACCCCCGACCCCACAGACAGCGACCTTCACCTCTAAGTCAGAGGGAGCCTTCAAGGTCACTCTGATGAAGTAAGTCTGAGAAACACTGTTACTGGTGATAAACAGAGAAATTTTAATCCAGTGAAATGGGACTCAAAATGAAATTGAATATAATTACCCCGATATAGCTATTAAATTTATATTACAATAAATTATATACCTATAAAGAGAAATGTTTTTATTAACGTTGCATAACTGTCTTTGTGTGGCAGGTTGAACCAGAAGATCGTGTGTGTGTCGTCCCCAGTCCTACTGAGACAGTTCCTGACCAGTATCTTCATCAGTGTGGACATGAGTGTGAAGGAGGGGGAATTGTTCTGTGATGTGGTCTGTGACAAAGGACCGCTTCTATCTGGACAGGTAAAGTTACAGCTGTATGAACCCTGTGTCTCTA
>WFKH01003881.1:2735993-2756655 GCA_016163765.1 Magallana hongkongensis | reverse complement strand
GGGAATCTCCAGTACCACGCCTCTAACATCAGGTACATACATGTATATGTATAATGTCAGAATAGGTATCAACCTGGGAAACTTCTTGTATCTATTGATTTTTAACATGGTGAATTTGCATCTTACAAAATGACTTTCTTCTTTAGATAAAGAAATATTTAGAAATGAAAATTTTATAATTGAAATCAGCCTCCAGCAAAATGCATTGGGTCCAGTTTATTTATTATAAAGATTAGAATAAGACTTCTCAAACTGAAGTGATTTATAATGCAAAATATAATTGAAGGCACAAATATATAAAGATAAACTTCCCTAATAAGATGAGTATTGTTACATTTACAGGGGAGCATACAAGTGGTGGGCGGAGTCACTGGACCACACCCTCCACACAACCGACGCCCTGCACACCTGGAGGGAGATGATGAAGGACAGCACAGACATCAGCTCTGATCTCCTAAAGAAATGTGGGCTGTGGGGATGTCTTGTTGGGGGCGTGCTGGCCTCTAACATAGCACAGTAAGTACCGGTAGCATACAGAATGATGTAGCACATAGTTCTTTGAGGATGTCATCTTAAGGAGTTTGTAAAGACCTTTAACACAGCACAAAAGTTGCACAGATTTATTATGCAACACATTGTGTAGTACATTGAAAAAGTGTGTTTTACAATAAGTGCCAGTAAATTCAATCTTAGAGCACACAATTTAATGCACAGTAAATTTTAGAGCAGGTATAAACCAATCACTTTCTTGTCATTCCTTCTGAATTACTGCATCCTGTGTTTTAGGTACATTTTGACCTCTGACCTTGGACTCCGAATGGAATGCTGTTTCCTATCTGGATATTTCTTCAAGGTATAGAAATCTGATACACTGGTTGATCAATATTTCTTTATTTTATAGGACACCAATAAGATGTTATACAATAAATTTTTACAATATTATGGTTTAAAGCACCAACTTGTATGTTCAATCTTGTGTATCTATAGTTAATTTGTTATTCATTCATTCATTCATTAATCATCTTCATGCATTTCTGCACATAAGGCGGCTATAATGTTATCATGATCTCTATCCCAGGCCCTGTTCCGTACTTCTCTGCCCCACCCCCGGGCTGACAGAGACTACGCCCTGTACGAGGTTGGTGAGGGGTGTGAAGTCACTAATCTGGTCCCCGGACTTGACTTGCTGTCGGAGAAGTTCCGCTGTGATGGGAGACAACTCATTGCTGCCATACGCTGGGTGACCGAGGAACTGGCCAGGGGCAAACACAACCTGTTTGTAAGTATGAACAGATGCATAGTTATCTTAAAGACGGCATCTGATCAAAAGCCTGTCTTAGTACATGACTAAAGAAAAATTTGCAAATGATTTAAATTCTTTATTGTTATAAAATTATTGTTAAATTACCGGGTATATAATTGTTAAATTTTGTTATATTCAATCATTTGATATTTTGTCTAGGTTTTGCCATTGCTAACCTTGAACCAGTACCTGACGACCTTTGTATGTCGTGACCTCCAGAGGTCAGTGGATGGACGTGTCCTGAAGGTTCGTGTGCTCACTGACCTGCGACTGTTTAACGAGGCCTTCATCACACTCCAGCGACTCCTCCATGGAGAGAGGCTTCCACAGACCGGTGACAGTCACTTCCGACAGACCGAGTCCAAGATGAGCTCACTCAAGTTCAACACCTCCAAACCGATCACTGAGCCGGTCAATCTCAGGGTCAGTATCTCCCTCTGCCTGCATCAAGGATACTGCAGAAAAACTGTCCATTCTGGGAGAAGATCTGCTTAGGACTATTGGGCCTGATAAAAGATCTTCCTCTCACAGAATGAACAGTTTGAGGCCTTTGTCAAACCTAAAACATTTTCTTCATTGTGTTAAGAATGTATTGTCTCAAATATGTGTATGTATGAAGTGGCATTGATAGTGAAAACAGTATTGTATTGTATTGCATTGTATTGTATTGTATTGTATTGGGTGGGATAGTCTGTTATTAGATAGTCTATGGCAAATTGTTTTTCATATTTAAGTAATACAAATAAAATTCTGTGGTTATTTTGAACAATGTGCCCTTGGTCTGACCCTGTGCTGCTGTCTGTAGGTTCTAGAGATGGTCCTGGACAAGCGGTTATCCTCCAGCCTGGCCACCCTGTATGGGCCCCACATGACCTGTCACCTGTCCCTGGTACAAGCACACCTGTTTGTATCCATGGCCGACACCATCCCTGTCATCCCTAAAATGGAGGACGTCATGTAAGCCATACTGATATCTAATACCTCGTAAAATCAGGGATTAATTTAAGTTGTATGGTTAATGTATCAATTTAGGTAATCACAATACAGTTAATATCAGGTATCTGGTCAGATTTTGTAAACAGAAACAGATAAGGAAGTCCTCTCTGTAACCATAATTATATTCAATTTTAAACCTGTCACATGCTTAAAAAACTCAATCATTATTTCGAGTTTTCACTGAAACCTTTCTTTTTATCTATTCTACAGCTTGGCGGATGGACAGAAGGACCTGAAGCCATTCACCATCAGTACCATCTCCCGCGGGGGGCTGGGATCTAAGGGGGTGAAGCTGTCAGGGACGGCCAGTAGCGGGGCACGGCGGTCCACTCGATCCTCCACAGACACTAGAAAGGAGGAGGGAGGTGAGTGATAAACGAAGCCGCTAAATTCAGAGGGCTGGTACCACTCACAGAAAACTGTGTAGTACTGGTCATAGCGTGACCCTCAACAATCATTCTTCATTCCTTATTTACCATCTCTGAACTTCACTTGTTTTATGTTTTCCTTATGATATCTGTTCTATGCAGCACAGTACAGTAAAACATGGTTACAGAGAATACACATGTGAGAAATTTCACACTTACAGCAAAGTCAATATCATACCCCCCCCCTAAATCTTAAAATATATAATAAACCTACTGGATATAATGAATTACATTTAAAGTAAATCTGAATCAGTTGTCCCTTTGCTATGAGTGTGTTTTACTGTATTTGTATAGAGAGAAAGCTGAGGTGAAAGTCACAAAGATTTGATTTTATTGTAACTCCCCGTTTGACCTTTGATCTTATTCAACAGGAGAAGAGGAGGAGGAGGAACATCACAGTGGTCATGTGACTAAGCGCTTCACCCAGAGTAAGAAGCCGCTGACCCTGGAGCTGATCAAGGGGACACTACTCACTATGGCCGACCAGATGGTGACCACTATCGCTGAAGTCATCCTGGAGAACGCAGAGCATGACAAAGCTGGTAGGTGATTAAAATTATATGTTATGATGCCTAGTGGCAGGTTGATCAAATTAATGAACTTAGCAAACAGGTAGCATTTACAAGGTTGTAATTTATGCCAAATCTTTTTGGCATTCAAGAAAATTTTGCAAGGTTTAAAGCTTTTATTAAATTGTCTTTCCAATATGTGTAAGATCATAATTGTGATGTGTACCAGGGAATAGAAGTTAATATTGTTCATGCTAAGTTTTTAATCAATAATTAAGTCCTATTCTATTTAGTGACACATATTTTAGGTCTGGACGCCCTCCCGGCAGCTGAGCTGGAGTTGGTCGTTCTGTGTAAACACCAGCAGGCCGCCATCTCGCTCCAGAAACAGCACGCTCCAATGGCTGCCCGAATCATCCTGTCAGCCCTCAAGCTGCTCAAGAAATCACAGCTGTTCAAACCCCGCAAGGAAGCCCCAATAACCAAGAGGTAGTTAAAAGATGTCCGTTAGAACTAGCATACCTTTTAAGGAATGGCATCAAAATATCCGTTTAAAAATATAAAGTATATGTTCATTGTTGTAACACTATCAAAACTGCCAGTAATTCCATTGTACTGTCACCACCACAGCAGTTCAAACCATTAGTCTTCACCACTTGACTGTGATCCTCACTCAACCGTCAAACATTAATAACCATCCGAGTCTTCAGCTACCTTATATTAGTTTCAATGTCCTTAATTAAACAATTAAATGATGTAATTAAATGGTTCATGTATTCAGGGGTATAATTCTTTAGGTATGCATAGTTTGATGCTGTGTTTAAAGTGAATTTATAAAAAGGATGAGAAAGGTATTTCCACCTACTGGTACTTTAGAGTTGAGTGATTTACACTTAATTCTGTATCCTTTTTGTAATCAGTGGATTTGGTCATTCATGTCATGAATAAATATGATTTTTGCTGACTGAGTACAAATGCTGACTAACACCTGTTGATTACAGAGATGAAACGATCGATGTCAAGGGCAGGTAACTGGATGTAGTCTAGCACACGGCCTCTCATTTAGCTTCTTGTATCTTTTTAAGTTACTCTTTTTGCCTTGTACATTGAACAGAGGCAAACATAGAATTAATCAGTTCATCAAAATCAAATGTTTCTGAAATCTTTGATAAAAGAAATTTTTGTAAGTTCCAATGCAATGCAATGCCAGAACTTGATGGGAATTCGAAATAGTTAAAGGATATAATAATTATTTGTATTTGCTTAAGGGAAATTTAAACAATTTTAATTAAAATCTCAAGTTACCAAGGCAATCTTTGTATTTCAGAAACATACTAAACACTGGACAAATATAACCAAAAAAAAGAATCTATAAAAAAAACTAACTTCCTATTGTTCTCTTTTATTATATTTGGTATTTTGTTTTATGGGCACCCACTTGTATTTCAGACTATAGAACACTCTTTTTATTTCAGACATTAATTATTGCTGTACACATGCTGTGTTAAAGATTTTTATTTATTTCTCTTTTAATTTGATGTGACCAGGAGAAATATCACTTTTTATATTTTGTTGCTTTTATAGATAAGCATTATTGTACAGTAATGTGATTGTTGCCTTTTATCTTTTCTTTTTCTAATGTCACAGAGAGAGGAGCTTTTAATCACATTTCTTTCAAAAAAAAAAAAGATGGAGAATTAGATCACGCACACAGAAAGCCGTAACTTAGCCATCACAACATTAAGAAAGCACTTTTCTTGAAGATTTTTTTTGCAAACAAATATTTCACGTAGCTGTAGTTTTGTCTGACTTTTACACAAAGAATACTGTTGTCCACAGATTATAAATCTACAATGAAATACAACTCAATGGACAATTGATACTGCATTCTTTTCTACCATGCCTCTTTTCTTACAGACCATCCTCTCTGAAAGGAATGGGGCCCAAGAAGGACTCCCACACCAACGTGAAGATCGTTCATCCACAGAACAGTCAGTTCCAGTACCAGAACTTCCAGAGCCGGTCACGCTTGGACGCTCGGCTATGGTTGGACTGTCGCCAAGCACTCGTCAAGTGTTTGATGATGGAGATCCGAAGTCTGGGAGAGATCAAAGGTCAGGGCTGTTGTCATGGTGATATTTGATTGATAAATTTGACAGCTTGAATCAATAACTGATGTTACCACAGCATCTTTATACTGAACACATAAAATTCAGTAACTTTTATTTTGAATATCATAGATATCACTTTTAGATATTACAGATACAAAGAGTTAACTGTTTGTGTCACATCTGATATCTTCTTGGCTGTTACAGATCCTGAGACCAAAGTTCTCCAGGAACTGGCCGACTGCCGCCAGTACTGTATCGAGGGTCTGGGGGAGGCAGAGGCGTGCGGTGACATAGAGATGCAGGCCGAGTTCTTCCTCCAGGGGGCGGTCCTCAACATCACTGAGGGAAAGAGTCTGGAGCACACCCTGTCCCTGCTGCAGGTATGTACAAATAACTGACCACCTACATATTACCCATATAATGTTTCTATCCAAATAACAGACAACCTACATCTCACTAAGGAAATGTTTGTACATTACTTTAAACCAGTTTTAATATGTGTGCAAGAAACTTACGCAAAGTAAGCAGGAAAGAACCTTGTTCTTGCAAATAGGTCTAGCCACGAACCAGTCCTTGTAAGTCTTTTGTACTTGTGTAATATCATTTGCACACTTTCAATTGTAAAAATTAGTCACCCCCAAGCAAAATATTGTGTATAAAGTTTTCGTGATTAAAAGTAGGTTTTCTGAGAATATAAATAATGTATTTTGTATTCAATACACAGAGATACTTGTATTTATGGTTTTGTAGGATGCAATTCAGTTGCTGCAGAAGATCCCCAAGCTGTCGATCCCCGGGGAGCAGCTTCTGACCCGAGCCCTGGTCCTGAGGACCGACCTAGAGGCCATCACCAGGGACGATGATACCGTGCTGTTTACTGAGCGCACACTTGACCAGTACATAGAGGCTCAGAACATAGTACTCACACAGGTCAGTACATAGAGGCTCAGAACATTGTACTCAAACAGGTCAGTACATAGAGGCTCAGAACATTGTACTTACATAGGTCAGTGCATAGAGGTTCAGAACATGGTACTCACACAGGTCAGTACATAGAGGTTCAGAACATGGTACTTACACAGGTCAGTACATAGAGGCTCAGAACATGGTACTCACACAGGTCAGTATATAGAGGCTCAGAATATATTTAATTTACTGACACAGGTCAGTACATAGAGGCTCAGAACATTGTACTTACACAGGTCAGTATATAGAGGCTCAGAACATAGTACTCACGCGGGTCAGTACATAGAGGCTCAGAACATTGTACTAACACAGGTTAGTTTATAGAGGCCCAGAACATATTTAATTTACTGACACAGGTCAGTACATATAGGCTCAGAACATTGTACTGACACAGGTCAGTACTTATAGGCTCAGAACATTGTACTTACACAGTCAGTACATAGAGACTCAGAACATAGTACTCACACATGTCAGTACATATAGGCTCAGGACATAGTACACACACAGGTCAGTACATATAGGCTCAGAACATTGTACTTAAACAGGTGAGTATATAGATGCTCAGGACATTGTACTTACACAGGTCAGTATTGAGTACATAGAGGCTCAGAACATAAGTATACTTACAGTGAAGTACTAATGACCTAACCAGATACAGTGACAAATAATAACTATGTAACTCAAACAATTCAAGGCCATGTTCTATCTTTTAGTTGGAGCGATTAGGGGAGACAATTGAGCATTACTACCCTGACCAGATGGCACAGTTCTCTGCCCCTGTGAGTCCCATGAAGAACATCTACCTCCCCCAGCTGTCACAGCTGGTCCAGATCAAACTGAGGGTGGGGCACGCCATCGGCCGGAATGCCGCCAAGTACATCCGTGGCGGGTAGGTGACAAAAACAGTGATTTCACACCTGTGCAGGTGAAAAAGTACTGGATATAGTGACAGGTTTAAACTTACAAGAGCATGCTTACCTGTAGAATTTTTATTGAGTTATGATTTGCTGTCAACTGTAAAAGACAATGATTAGTTGATTTGAGAGCAAGTTGATTTTATCAACATATTAAAGTAAATTGCTACATCACAATCCAATCCACTGAGTGTTAAGGACATATCACTACGCCATTATGTCTGTAAGAACCAACATAGCAAGACAGATAAGGAAATAATTTGTATAATTTGCCAGGGGTATTCTTTACTTTTATTCATTGAATTAGAAAATAATACTGTTAAAGTTAAGGTATACCACAGGATTTATCAAAAAAAAAATTCTCACACAATTTTTAATGATCAAATAATACTTGGATGTGATGAGGAGTATATGTAAGTACAGTGTATGTGTTGTTCCCCTACAGGTGTGACAAGGATCCTGCCCAGCTGTGGACTGGAGCTCTGGGGGTGCTGATGACCGCCAAGGAACTGTCCCAGGCCATCGTCACCCGAGAGGCCAACCTCGAGGCTGAAATACTTCTCAACCTAGGTATAAACAATGTATAAAAACATGACTCATAAAATATAGAAATACTTAGTACTGAAATAAAAAGAGTTATAAACTCTGTAAAGTCTGTAAAGTATAGAGATGAAAGTTTTTTAAAAAGAGATTAAATTTTCCTTAAGTTAAAGTTTGGGGTTTATCGTTGACAGGAAAGATACAGCGTATGTTGGTATACCATGGGAAGTTCCCACCCAGGAAAGCTGTGGAGACTCTGATAGAGGCCATTACCACCAGCTATAACAATGACCATGACCTGGGGTAAGGCTTTTACTGGAGAAGGGGGTAGTCAAGTCAATGCAACTCTATACATAGGCTTGTTCAAATCCCACCAGAATTCTTATGTATAACCTACAATAGCTGTATTAATATCTTGACAGTGTAAGCCAGGAAGATGAATGAATTATAAGAAAAAAGAATTTTTCTTTATTTGTGTCTGATGGCTTCTGAAAGATTGGATATAGTATTTTGCCTTTCTAGTGTTCCATAGATATATATTGTCCTTTATATTGCTTATGTAAAAGGAGTTTGCCCTTCTATATTGCCCTGTTTAATGTGATATTTTGTCCTGTTGTAGACTGATGAGACAGGTCTGTCTGAAGATTGCCCTGATATTCAGTCTATATTGCCTTGTTAAATATGATCTTTGCCCTGTTGTATGTAGACTGGTGAGACAGGCTTATCTGGAGATTGCCCTCATGTTCAGTTTATATTGCCGTGTTTAATGTGATATTTGCCCTGTTGTAGACTGATGAGACAAGCCTATCTGGAGATTGCCCTGGTGTATCTACAAAGTTCTGGACTGATTGCTATGAAGGAGAACAATGCCCTGGAGTTGGTGACAGAAACACAAGATCCAGAGACAGCTAGTGCTAAAACAGACAGCTCCAGAAAAACCAAGTCCTGGAAGGTAAGGAGGCAGGAGGCTGTCACGAACACGAAGGTCATGCTTAGTAGATAATAGATGTGTAATGGACAGAGAGAGGTGGGGATAAAGGGTCACCTTTTATCAGCCCAATTTTTCTTTTTCTGTGTTATAAGAATAATGCTTCAAACTTTTCATTACAAACATACTCACTACGTAATACATTTGATAGGGAGATGATGTTAAGATTTTATAAATAATAGCTAGAATTCCTTATGAAAACATCTGAAAAAAAAAACCATTACTTTGTGATTTAATTTATTTCTGAGTTTTTGATGCCCCTATAAAAATGAAATTCAATGTATAATAAGACATACAATCTTATTCTATGCATAAAGTGACAGGGAAAATAATGAAGGGTGGGTCACGGGGTAGTAGATGTACATTTTAATATCTTTTCTTACATTTTCGAAAATGTTATAGGATTCTCCATCTCCAGAGAAGGTAAAATCAACTGACCAATCAGAGATAAGGAGCTTTTAATTAACAACTTGTTGAGAATCTTCATTTTCTGTTGTTTATGCTCAGAGACTTTTCCTTCTTTGCTTTAGCAACTTCTGGTGTTAGCTTAAGTTCTTTTTCACGTTAATGTTCTTTTTCTTAAAATTGAAGACCATTATTGATTCTTGTGTTCTTTTTTTTTTTCAAAGAAAAAATTGACTTTGAATTTGTTCTTGTATAGATACTTTAAAAACAAAACAATGAAACTTGCATCTGATATGCTTATCATTAATTAAATAATGAAGTTTGTGTCTTGTAACAAACTGCTTGGAATAAACTATGCAGAGATTCTACATACATAATCAGCATTGTGACAATTCTACAGTCTGTCTGTCTGTCTGTCTGATCTTGCCATAGGGCTTTGTAATGCCACCAATCTGCTGTCTATCTCTGATCTAACAGATCCTCATTGTCTGGTGCATGGATTATCTGATTTAACAATAGATTAGAGGATTTACCATACTAGTAGATGACTGACAAAAATGGATCACTGTTATAAGTTGGACTTGACTGACTGTATAGGGACAGTTGAGGGATTGACATTTGGCATAATGTTCTGATTGAAGCTGAAATAATGCAGCCATTTCCAATTTTTAAAACAAAATGACAAATATTTTTTGTAATTTTATGGAGATCCAAAGAATTTGTAGCCCTTACTAAAAACTTAAAATCAAAAGATCAGGAGAGTACCATTATTGCAGCGAGTCAGACAGTAGTTAGGCATTCATTTAGACTTCAGACAATATAAGACAAATATATTTTTCGTACAGAGTAAGAAGGATCGCCTGAGCAGTAGGACAAAGTCCAGTAAGAGTGATGAGGTGGGAGACCAGGAGAAGGAACGCCGCGCAGCATGGCTCGCCATACGGAGTGCTGCCGCGGTGACGGAGGCACAGAGAGCCAGGATGTTACTGACAGGCGATGTCAGCGTCACCTCGCAGAAACTCACCGACTCCGCCCAGGAAAACATCCCAGACTTTGTGGCCCTCGATCTTGTCAGTGCTTACGTGTTAGGGGAAAAGAAGAAGGTTTATAAAAGTAGGTATTACAAAGCTTTTATTTAATGGCAATGTACATGTACATGCATGAAGTTTTTGAGAAACCCGATATACTGAATACATGTTGATTACCACAACTGGAGTAAAAATTTAACACCGTACATCAGAATTGGATCTTGTTTTTGTGAGAATAGGATAATTAATTTATTCATGGAAGATATTTTTATACACATCACTATGATGTTTACTTTCAAAAGCAAGAATTTTATTTTTGTTAGTAACAAGTGTTGTGAAATTACATGTAATACCAAACGAAGTCCTCACTAAGTACAAAAAATGATTTCCTGTAGATGAATTAAAAAAAATCATAGAATGCCACTGGGAAGAACAGAAAATGTAAATTTCATGTATCTAATGTTTACAGATGAGATAGAGGAGGAGTTAGCTCCCCTGATAGAGGCCCAGGAAGTGAAGAAAGTGGAGACGTATGATGAACAGGTTAACCGAGCCAAGCGGGGCGCGCAGGACCTGGGCTGGATCCACTTCCTAGGTAATGAATTCATACTCTTTATGCTTTATTACAGGATACTAGTGGTGATAACAATGATATTTGATGTGATACAATCATATTGCTGTGATAATGATTATATCATAGTGTTTGATTCATTGCATACATGATGTTTTTGATGCATTATAGTGATATCCTGGTGATGCCTTAATGCTACTACAGTTATCCAGCTCTGTACATGTAGACTACAGACAGCCCCTATCAATGTTGTAGGTTACCAGACAGTCTTACAGCGGCTGTGTAGTACCTCCACAATCTCTGCCTCCAGCAGTGTGTCTGACCCCACCCCCCAGGACGATGCTGACCCTGGTGACCTTGGGCCAGACTTTGACCTTGGGTTCATCAGTCATGCCCAGTATGACACCACAGTGAACCACGACGTGGTGCGCTCCATGCTGTTTGGTGGGGTGTGGTCACGACGGACCGCCAAGCTCCATACCTACCTGGCGACCCATCTACAGGTGTACAGTGACCGGTGCTGTGCTGTGTATCCCCCCGCTGCTCTCAGCCTACCCACTGTAGCCACTGTCAAGTAAGGCAAATCACTGATTCTTCTGTAGATATTTAAAGATTTTATCCTTGATTTTTAGGTAGTTTACATGATTTTTACATACCTATATGTTAGAACTTAGTAATAAAAACCAGAAATATGTTTCAGTATCAATGAATCAGTTTTCATTCAAAAATGTTTGATCCACTGTAAGTTTTACAGTTCTCTATTTTGACTTTTTGTCTTATAGAGCATCCCATTACTTGACCATATGTTGTAGGTTTGATGGGAGTGTCTTGTACAAGTCATACACCCAGAACCTCACCATACCCGCGGATCAGGAGGAGGCGATACAGACAGCTGATCAGGGCGCCATCGGCAAGGCCCCACTCCCTCCGGGCTCTAACCTGGAGCAGTTTCGACCCCCTGACAAAAGCGTCACCACCCCCTCAGAAACAGAGGTTGCTATCCAGGTATGATTTGTGATTAAATCAAAATCTGATTAAAGGATATTATGTTTGTATTTGTATATATATACATGTAAATACTGTGAAAAAAATCACATCAATAGAATAAGTTGGCTTATTTTGTTCTCTCTCTGCCCCTCTATTTTTTTTTCTCTATCTGCTCCCCACTCTATGCCCTCTTTCTTTTTTCTTTCTATTATTTCACTCTCTCTCCACTCACAGAATAAATGTCCTTGACCTTCCTTTTTATAGTTTTACCAGCCGTCCCTTGAGGAGAATGACCCCCAGAGACCAGAAGCTGTGGGCCCTGACTCCCGAATCCTTCTGCTGTATGCTTTGTCCAATAAGAAGGTCAATCAGCCAGGTCTGCAGTGGGTGACCTTGTCCCAGCTCAACGACCTTCACGACAGGTAAACTACCACCTGTTAAAGCTTGGTCAATTTCAGCCCCATGTTTCATAATACTAGTACGTACAGGGTAAACAATACATTTATCTTGATTTCTCAGATGTTTAGTTAATGGACAAAATGAAAATTGGGCAAAGAAAGCATTAGGCTGAGTTTTAAAAAAATTATTCTTAACTTTATTACCTATTACAGTTCAAAGACATTAAATTTCTCATTGACAGGTTGGCCTTGCTGGCTCAGAGAGCAGAGATTTCACTGCAGGAGAAAGAGAAGAAGTCTCGTGACCCCGTGACCCCCTCCCCCACTCCCACTGCTAAAGCCAAGAAGACCCAGAGGATCAAAGCTCTGTCCCCGAAAGTCCAGAGGGATGAACAACTTGAGGTAAAGTCTGCTGTTTGTACAAGAACAATAGATACCTTTTTTTTCAATTTCTTAAACATTGATAATTTGAATGATAGAATCAGAATTACTGTAGACTCTTGTGAATAGTTAGTTGATAAGAAAGAAGTTGACAGGATGAATTTTCTTTTTCTTTTTGAAATAAAATCTGAAAACATGTATAAAACTACGGCAAGTTTTACTGGATTGTGACTGGTTCCTTGCAGGGTCTACTGAAGCAGTGTGTGGATGATGTAACCACCATTCTGGGCGTGTTAACCGACCAAGCAGAGACCGCCAGCACCGCCGGGGACGTAAGTCATAATATATATATATATATATATACACCCTATAGCATTCTTTGAATCTTGGACATCTTTTATACTCGGCAACAAATCAATGTCTTTCTGAAAAGAAAAAGACTAAAATCCTGGACATCTATTTTGCTGGACAGCAAAAATGATTTATTCCGGTCTGATATTGTCTACAAGAATTAAATCAACTAGATTCCGGTCTTAGAAGTTTAAAGACTGAAACCCTGGACATTTTTTTCCTGTCTGATACTGTTTAAAAATGAACTTGATTCAGAACTTGATTCTTGTATAAAAGCTTTTGAGTGCAATAAATGTACAACTATTAGAAGGCAGTAGTCACTTTGCCCATATATGGTACCAATAACAACTTAACAAGACAAGAGCAGCTGCTAAAGGTGTCACCCCATGCATTGTACCCATGCATTGTAGGGACCTCTGCTTTTATATCGTTTTATATCTATAATAAATGCTTTTGTGTTGTATGTTACAGATTCCTTTTGAGGTCAGCAGACAGAACATTCGGAATCTGGAGGGACTGTTTGACCCCGGATTTGGATTCATCCTCCGTGGAACAGACATGGTGACCTGGCTGGTGAAGCTGTTAGCACAGCAGTAGGAAGCAGACAAAAGGCCAAGGACCAGATTAATTAACAATTAATAAACAAATTAAAACAGACCTGTACCAACATATCTCCCAAACAGAGAGTGGGTTACTATTGTCAAATTTGGGACTTTAATCCAAGAAAAAAGTTGGATTTATTATCATAAATATCTGTAAAAGTGTAGCCATTCTTTGTAAGCATCTTACAACACATTCCTACCTAATACTGAAAATTATAGACATATATGATTTACAATTATAGATATTTGAATTTAACATAAGTATACATTGTACTTGTATACTTTACCTGTTAGCTTTGTGAAAATAAGACTCCGTCCAATGTTTATTACATGGAATTATTTAGAATTAGTTGGATTTAATCTGTGATATTAATGTTTTTTGTGTTTTAGATTTATATATCTTGTCTGAAGAGTTTTTCTTTAAATGTTTACATGTTTTATCTATTAGAAACTGATCTGTTTTTGCATGTTTGAGTATTCTGGAAGTAAGAGCACTAAATAAAGCATGATGTTCAACATGATTTTGTTTGTTACAATCTGTACAGAAGATCTATCTATGATACCTCACAAACATACTGCAAAGGTTCTACAGTAACCTGAAATATGCAGGTTGAACTGTACATAAGCCAACCCAAAATTCTTTACCATTTTCTTTATGCAAACATTTTCACCTTTAATTAAATTTACTGTCCTTCAGTCCATCTGATACATTTATAATGAAGAGCAGATCTCTTTGAAATTTATGATGCGACCATATTTTCTCTATCCTTGGCCATTTCTTGCTCAGACTTTACCAAAAGAATGCTTGTAGGCAAGGTGTGTGAAATGACCTTGAATTAAGTTTCTAGATCATATGTCAAGGTCATAGCAGATATCTATGATATCTTGTTCTAATATTCTATCAACCTTGAATAATGGACATGCAATGATCAATGAGTCCCTAGAAATTTTCCAACTGAATAACATCAAATTATATATGTACCACAAAAACAGAGTTCTCTGTCAAACATATTTACTCAGTACCTGTGAGCACAAATTATAAATGTAGATTGTCTACCAGAGGAAAACAAAATAAACACAAGGTCTATATCTGTACAGCACTCATACAATAAAATACATTAAATATTCAAAATGTTTAACATTTTATAGCACTATACACATCAAATCCATCACATAGATATGCTGGAATAAATTCTCTACCAGTAGAAAGTACGAGTTTGAATACAAATATCACAGGCTGATGTTTATCTGAAACACAAACAAAACATGACTACCACATCTTGTGGCTACCTTGCATCTCCTCAGTCTGTCTCTGACACATTGAACACTAGACAACAGACCGATAATCTCTAATATTGCACAAAACATTGAACATAATGGAATCAAACAAGTCTGAAATAATGAGATACATCACAAGACAGGAACATATGAAGCTATGGTACATGAAGTTCCTGTTTTATACAAAAAATGAATTTTATGCTGCAGACATAACATACAAAATTTGAAACATAAGCACAACTAGTTCATTGAGATCCCCTGCATTTTCTGAGCAGTTGCTGATAGATGGCTGGATGATTTAGCGTAGACATTCGTCAATAAGAAAATCCAAGGCGTGGTCATGTGACATCTCGGGAATATTTCCCCACAGTAACACTTCCTCTCCTAAAACAAATATAGCATGCAGAGTTACCTTTCTTGACTTTATTCATATGTTGAAAACAGATATAATTATTGAGTCTGGCACCTGAACTGTGAAAAAACATTACTCACACAGGAGTGAGGTCACTTATTTCTCTTTCAGAAAACAAGAAAAGGTGCATTGCCAACGTGGAATTACATCACAGAAAGCAAATTTTTCATAATCAAGTTTAAATTAAAGAGCTAGTGGTAATGACCTGAACAGTTTAGAAGCATTGCAGACTTGAATTCAAGAGTTAATTGGGATGGTCATTCAGAGGAGATTATAGAAGGCAATGGAAAAACAAATGAAAATGGTTCATTTATAACCCCCACCTTTTCCCCTGATCAAAACCAATGTTCCAAAGTATGTTGTAGTTAGTATGAGGTTCTATCTTGACAATGAATGCTTAATAAGAGAAGAAATGTTCTGAAGGCAATTCTTCATTGTTGAAAATTCAAACAAACTCACCTTTCTTGTTAAACCTCTGGTAAGGTGAGATTTTCTCTGTGTAGAACATCCAGAGATGGCCGTTATTACAGGACTGTAAACAGGTTTTACAGGGCAGCCTCACATTGTATCCCAGCACACTGCCACTGTCAAGACAAAGATACAAATAAGTATAGGATATTCAATGATGCACATCTTAAAGCATGACAACACTGTGCCTGCCACATTCTCTAATGAAGATCTGTTCATCAGGTCAATGTTCGAAATACTGTTGTTTCCATACCATTTGTAATTTTATTTTTTTAATCAAAATGTTTTTAAGTTTTATGGTGATATGGTTTTCAATTCTTTGAACCTTTATTCACCAGCAGATTTATAACGTAAAAAAAGTATATAATGACATGTATATATAAAAGTCCAGACACTGTAAAAGATATAAAGACAGTAGTCTCTTGCTGTCAATACTCTGTACCTGTAAATTAACTTAGACATATCACCTAGTCCTCTAGGTGTCAACGTATAAGAATAAGGACTTTATTCTGGTTAATTTGGACCACATCCTGCCAGACAAATCTGAAGTTACCAAATTCTTTACTTTACCTCTTTACTGATAGTTTTTGTATTAAAACTCAACGAAAAGGCACAACCTACCAAAATACACAGGCTACATTTTCGAGTTGACAATTGCAGGAATCTGTTTCAAATCTTTCTCCTGTCAGTTCAACTGAGCTGTTAAAAAGAAATAAATGATGAGATCAAGGTTGTGTTTAGACAGATATCCAGCTCAGCATCAATCCTAGCCAACAGCATATATTGCATGATAAAATGAATGTAATCAAGATCTCCGTTGTTCTGATCAATTAATTTTGAACTTAAACATTTGAAAACCACAGAGTTAGTAACACAGTAACCATGGTAACTGTCATTAGGCCTGTAACACAAATCAAACCTTTTCTCCGGACAATCTGTTGAGAACAACTTGGTTTGTGAGTCGGCCACCAGCACAGATTCCATCGCCCGGCGACAGACGTTACTCTCACAATGTCGGCAGTCCAGAAAGAAAACCTCTTTTGAACGGAATTGTGGGTGCATAGATAATTTGTCAGACATTTTCTTTTTCTTAACAAAAATCGCAGTATACGCAAAAAGTGTTCTACTTGAGATACCTCTATGGAGTCTGACAGCTTCGGCCACACGTGTGGTTTCTCTATTTACACTTGTCACGATGACGGGGATTGGCTTACGATTAAAAAACAATTTCTTGTTCCAATCGTTGATTGGTTAGTGGGACTTGTAGTTAAGCAAGTACTCGCTGATGAAATCTCGCGATTTCTCGCCGCGTATTACGAGATTTGCAGAACCGATATGCAATACACAGCAGAGCGAAGATGCATCCCGAGTAATGAACAAGTTGTTGAACTTTAACTTTTTTATAGTTTGGAATTAGTTTTCAAAGGACAAATATGTCTACTGAAAAGAAACCAAAAAAGGAGAAAGAAATCCTACTAGAATTTGAAAATCAATCAAGAGGTAAGATTTAATTACAGTTTTATTTTACGCGATGTTGACAAACACCGATGATCTGTGTTGAGCATTGTTTAGAATCGATACTGTGGCAGGCGCGCCGCTTTCGGGCAAATATTTCAGTGAGGGGTCGTTTAGTAGTCGTTTCCGACGGGAGCAATCACGGATGGGATTGTAACAGCAGCTGGTAAAGGCACTTCCGCGATTATTGACTTATTGCTGAGTGACCTTATTTTACCTGTGTGAAATCAACCGTGACTCAAGTGTCAACTACCCCCATCCCCCATATGTCTGAACCACAGGCCTGTTCAAATTCACATTGGATTTAATTAGCAAATGTTAGTAGAAGAGTACAGTAAATGTACACAGGAGGATATCCCATGTTGATTTAATCTTTTCAGTCAAATTATCATCTTTGACACACAGTACCAGGAAGTTAGACTTAATGCAGAGGATGAAACCACATGTTACCAATACAGTTTTCATTATCGTTACCTAGTATGACAGCCAAGTTTAATTCAGATCTATAATATCATAATTTATCACTGTCTGCTTTACTGTGGCATGCGTGTTGGGTAACTTACAATTTAGGTAACCTGCATTTAAATATAAAGAATGAGTAGTAATTACCATTAACCAGGTCCAGTACAATCTCTTGATTTAGCTATATAGCTTGAAAAAGCTATATAGCTTTATTAAGCTATTCAAAATAGCTTGATAAAGCTATTTATATTCAGTTTTTGAAGAAAATAATTATTATAAGAAATAGACAAAAAATCGCAATTAACTTGCTTATCATATTTGCAACATTGACCATTAAAAACTTAACCCTAATTAAAGATAGTTTTAACATTGCAGCTTTTGAACACTTTTAAGCAAACAATATATTTCCATTGTTTGGGTAACTGTCCACTACTTTGTGTGCAACGAGGCGTGGATAAGTATGATTTCTTCTCATTGTGCTGAATTATTACCAATCAATTATCTTGTTTACCATAACTGACCTCCTTTATATTTCATTTAAGAAGTAACTGTGTGGTCATGAATCATTTGCCCCAAAACTTTTAGAACTTTAAGCACAAAGTCTCTTAAGGAGACACAAAGTCATGAGTAATCTTTAGATGCATTGTTTACAGAACAGTTCAAAGTTGAAAACTATCACTGCACAAAAGTGCGATTTTTTATACATACTGAAAAAATTACACATTTAAGTAAAATGTATGACAAAATAGCTAAATAAAGCTACTCTGCATAGCTTAATAAAGCTATTTAGCTTATTCAAGCTATATAGCTACATCTGGAGATTGTACTGGACCTTAACTTGATGAATCGACACATTTTTAACCATCATTTATGAGTTCCCACAAGCCATATAAATACAGGGCTAAGGCTTTTTTGTGTCAACTGATATATGTGAGTGTAGTTTAATAACTCGCTGTTAAATATGACGATGACATGTCACCAAGTTAAGTTCACTTCCTAGCAAAGTATGAAGTGCCTCGACTTTATAAAGCCACAAATCAAAATGATACAAAAGAGAAGGAACTCAATCTGATGGAAATCATTTTTGATTTTTAATTGGAAATGAAAACAACAAACACCTGTTATCTTCATTAGAATTAATTTGTCGTTGATCAGTTGTCATCGATCGTTTATTCACACAAAGTACCTTCACACTGTTCATGACATTAAATGATCTGAATATAAAAAAAAATTGGATTCACACTTCCTGAGAGTTGAAGGGGAACCAGAGGTCACAATATTACAATTAAAACTACGAAGAAAATCTATTAATACATTCACTTATAGAAGTGCATAATTATCCTGTTTTCTTATGTTAAGCATGATATGATTAATACAGATCTGAGGCATTGACTATGACAAAAGAAGATTACGTAAAAGAATAGGGGCTGTAATAAAAACATTAGTTTGTTGACTTGACACTCGGTTTGGGGAAATATTTTTGTGACTTGCACCCCTCCTTCTTGTCAGTTCACAAAGAAATCAGATAAAGAATGGGCTCCGCTGACCCAAAGAAGGAAGATTTAATGTGGATAGATAATAGATGGAATCCTAAACAAACTGTATCAGATTCTCTGAAAATCAACAATATTTACGTACAATCATAGTTGATGATGACAAATACCCAGTATTTGTGACAAAACATGATCTTCTCGCATGTACACAAACTGTATCAGATTCCATGAAAATGAACAATATTTACATACAGTGGTTCCCCATGACAGAAACCTGGTATTTGCGACTGTTCATGTGATGATATAAAATATCTATTGCACACTATTAAAACTTTTTCACTAATCTCCACAGAGAGCATATATACATTTATATATGTATACAGGTATTTGCAGTTTAAACAATGAGTTTCTGTAATAATTTAAACTGTATAAATCAATCCTTAAATCAAATGTTGCTTAAAAGTCAGAGTCAGATTGGGTGGGCATTGTTTAGACATCATGTATATCCTTGATGAAACAGGAAGACTACAGAGAATATTAAATAGAAGAGGAAGAGAGAGACAGACAGGCAGACAGACAGACAGACAGACATGTACTGATGGAAACAAGAGAGAGGGATCTGATCAATTTATACGTGTTTAACAGAGACACAAAAGTCACATGTTTGTACAGTGAATGTGTGTGGTTGGTGGTTATGATGAGAGCATGCTACTATTGATAAGCAGCAGAGCCTGTAATGGTCTGAGGTTAAGTGCTTGCACAGCTTAGGAACAGTTACCAGACACTACAGAAACCATAAAGACAAACACTAGATGGGGTGGGGGGGGGGGGGGGGAATTTAAAACAGAGCTTCCAACCTGTAGGTACTCAGTCCATAAAGACAAATATTGGGATGGGGAGGGGGGAGGGTAGGGTTAGAACAGATTGAGAAGCTTCCGAACACCCACCCAATGGCATACAGGCAGCCATTCTTACAGACCTTGTCTCCAAACAGTGTCCCTTTGGAAAAATTTAAGTCATCTCAATACTAAAGCAGTTTTGTAAATGACCGTGTGCATACATAGGGAGCTCAATGACTGTGTATGTATTTCTTATGGTACATGTCAAATATCTATGTGATGCAATGTATTGGCATGAAACAGACATTATTTAAACTCAACTGATGCTTTTACCATTCCTTCACAGATACTCTCAGAACAAAATAAATACAAATCTGTCTGGGCTCCCCAAGCAATGTGAGTTTTGAGCTCCTCCTTCCTGCCTGAAGCTAATTGTAGAATAATCAGAGAGCCTTTGTCTTACACTAGCTCTCTGCCATACACAGCAGACAGCTCCAGGCTGGGATCTCCATGTAAAATATTAATCTACTACACACTTCTAAATCATTCATATTCCCCAATGTTTGATTTTCTGCTTAGTAGAATACACAGAAATGCTCTCTAGAGTTAATGACAGTGTATTACCAGACATTATTAATATACCAGACAGAGGATTAGAATTTACAATTGTATCAGGTGTCTTGACTTTCTGCTGATCCTGTAAGCAACATCTAATTA
>WFKH01003881.1:2698845-2711391 GCA_016163765.1 Magallana hongkongensis | reverse complement strand
GCTCTCCTGTATCACTATTAGTTATAAGTAATAAAGCTCTCCTGTATTACTATTAGTTATAAGTTATAAGGCCCTCCTGTATCACTATAAGGTATAAGTAATAAAGCCCTCCTGTATCACTATTAGTTATAAGTAACAAAGCTCTCCTGTATTACTATTAGGTATAAGTAATAAAGCTCTCCTGTATTACTATTACATGTAGTTATAAGTAATAAAGCTCTCCTTTATTTTGACAGTGTCATGAGATTGGAATGGAATGTCATGAGGACATAATGAAGACCTTAACAGAATTACAAAATGTAAGTATGCTTCAATTTTATTCTTAATTCACACAAGGAAAAAGAATCTTCAGACACTTTAAAGTTTGATGAGTTAGTCGTAAAGTCACAATGCACTAGTACAATATAAAAACTCAATAAACGCCTGAAATTCAGGATTCTCTGAATTATAATACAAGGAAGCAGTAAACACCCAGAATTTCAATTATTCACAATATTTACAAAAACTCAGAGATGAGGCTGCAATGAAAGCCACAGAATGTTGTACAAGGAACAATAAATGTCTGTAATAGATGGATTACCCCACACCTGGGGGCAGACATTTGTGTCAGGGGGAGACGTTCTTGTCAGGGTCTGTGGAGGGGCCCTTAATGTAAATGGACATCTAGGGGGTGGGGGGTACCTCCCAGTCCTGGTTATGGTTCAAATGACACCCATCTTCCTGGAATTTTACCAGTGTGTAGGCATGACTTTTGTTTAGAAAATGACTGCTACAATCTGCTCCTGCAGAGAAACTGTCAAATGTCAAACCAGACCAGAGAAATAAATAACCTGCATGAAAGGGGAAATCCAGCATATGCATTACAACCCACAGATCTCAGATTGTTCTTCCAGATGTTTTTAGTCTGGGGTCAAAAAAAAAAAGAGAAGAAATTTGAGATAATGAGGAATAATGGTTAGGATTTTGCTTTGTTGTATCATGGGTTGTGAATCACTGCCCTGTGTGAGCAGCCATGATGCTGAGTCTGCCAGAAACTACAGGGAGCACCAAACCAAAGCTCCCCGTCAGCAAATCAGAAGACATTCATAGAATCAATGGCAAATGTTTTAACATTTATTAATGTAAAAAAACCTTGGAGATGAAAGATTTGATTTGGCAAAACATGTTCTTTGATTGGTGTATGGAGCTAATTGTGTAATGACTGGTGATTCTGATCAGCCACTGTGGAGAGAGCTATGGAGGCAGCAGGTGCTTGCTCAGTGCTAGCTCCGTTTTCTCAGGCTGTCGATAAGACAGCTGCTTCTTGACTTTGATCATAGAGGCTAAATATTGCAGTTTCATGTTCACAATCATAAAAAAACCCACACAACACTAATTTCACATGCCAGGCTTGGTCTATTCATAAATAAACATTTCCTTAAAGCTTGGTATGCTTTCCCCACAAGTTCAATCTGGGATGTCCAAGGACAACTACCGTAATACAGTGAGGTTTTGTCCCCAGGGGGAACTAGGGGTTCTTTGTTTAGGGCCAGTGACCCAGAAAAAGTGAGGGTGCAATGTCTGGATCTGATTGATCAGGTATTGTGATCAGTCAACCATAAAATGGAAAATGTGAGAGGAAAAGTTATCTACAGACTGCAGAAAGAAATAGAGGAGAGAGAGAAAGTATGTAAGGAAGAAAAGGAAAGAGATGCTTCTCTTGCATCAGATGCTGTTATTCCTCAGACATCTGTTCAATTTCATGAGAATACATGGTATCTACAGACTAAACTTACAAAGACAATTTGAAAACATGCTGTAATAAACCTGATGTGCTGGAAATGCAATCTCCTTCAATCTTCCCCCCAGATAATGAGTTTGGGTTCCTAATCTGTGTGAATGCCACATTATGGTGGGCATTATGTAACAAGACATTGCTAGATAGATGATAATGGGAGCAATTTGTACAGGATGCAGGAGGTATAGGGAAGAATCAGGCACCCCAGGGGATTTCTGTGGCAGTAGATTGTAGTCCTTGGGAGGAGAGGGAACACACCCAGGGTACCAGGACACTCTGATGGGTCAAAACCCTTACATAGTTATCTCAGGAACTTGGAGCTACACCAACATTTCTTTACATATTTTAAAGCAGCTAGTTCTAGGTGTATTTTTTTATATGAGCACTAAATTATCAGAATACCTGATAGTGATCAAGATTATTACCATTCTGAGCAAATTACTCTGTGTGGGGTAATAAAAACTGCAATAAATATTCCATGGAAAAGTGCTTGTTTACTAGAAGATGTTTCAGACCCAATCAGCAGAGTTTAGGTCTGTAGAAGCAGTAGACATATCCCAGTCATTATACATGTACTTGTGAACACATATAATGTATATATCAAGGTACATTACAGAGTATAGCTCTGAATGGTTATACTGTAGTAATAAGATGCTGACCACAAAAAATATATATTGGATAGTTCCAGCTTCTTAGAACTGATGCAATAGTCCTCTCTGGTCCTGTATTTGGGAGAGCTGAGTAAACTATAAGAATTATTGGATTGTGAAGATGTCATAACCAATTTCATAACTTGGTTACCAGATTATAACTATTGAATAGAGTAATACGAAGTCTAAGTATTATTTACTGTGTATATGTCAGCCAGAGTTTGATAAAAAAAATTACCGGTACTGATAATAATGGTTGACTTTTTCAGGCAATGAAGACATACCACACGTACCAGGCGGAAAGCATGCAGGCAGAGAGCAAACTACGCGCCATGGAGAGCCAGAAGAACAAGCTGGAGCAGCAACTCGCCGGCAAAAACATCGCCACAAACCGCAAACTCAAAACCTTCACCAGGCAGACAGAGAAGGTAGGTAGACTTGACTGACGCACTCACTGAGAGCTCATATATAGACTTGACTGACTAACAGAAAGCTCAAAGCAGACTTGACCAACACATACATATGCTTGATCAACTCATGGAGAGCTCGGCCCACTCACATAGAGCTCATCACTCTTAGATCATAATAGATGACCTCACAATTGACAAATCTCATACTCCTATATATTCACAGAAAAAGTAAGCTTGTTAAACTTTGAATGGCCACAAATCATTTCCTTATTGTTAGAGATATAGAACTCTGTGTAAATGTTCACCATTCTTCAAATTAAATACAGATTGACCTATTGGGTAAACAAGTTGTACTGAAATCATAACACAGATGACCAGTGTTATGTACATGATTATAACCACTATGGTCTGTATGCTTGGGATTTGTTGTTTTACAGAAGCAGAACAAATACTCTGAGAACAAACTGAAGGCACTGAAGGCAAGGAACGACTATCTGCTGTGTGTGGAATCGGCCAATGCCGCGGTCGGAAAGTACTTCTCCGACGACATCTCCGATCTCATTGATGTAAGGGGCATAACTCTAGTTACACAACAGATAGAACTATTAGTTAGCAATAGAGAGGATAAGTCAATCGGGTTACCTGTAAGTCAATCGGGTTACCTGTAAGTCAATCGGGTTACCTGTAGTCTCAGGATGATACTCTACATCAATTTAATTAAAATTTTTAAAGGAAATTATTGGGGATATCTCGTCCATCCAGCTTACCTAATTTACTGTTTACCTGTGATTTATCACCTGTTGTCTACCTGAATCGTTAATTGTCTACACCTGTTGTCTACCTATTTGTTAACACCTGTCTGGTTCCTGTGTGTTTTTTCACATGTTGTCTTCCTGTATTGTTTTTATCAGGAGAAGAACCTCAAGGAAATCTTCATTATCTTTCAACAGGTGTTCATTTTGTTCAGAAACTAAACATGTTTTAGTCACATTTCTGTGTTAACTTATGTAAAATCAATATACCCTTAAATATCTCTCATCCAAATATTTATATAAAATTTGATCATCCAAACTGTGATATTGTTATGATATGAGTTATGATATGCATAGTAAAAAAGAAGGCAAGATAAGTTAGACCTTGGTACTTCTAGCTCCAAGAGAAATTGGTCAGTGATAAGTATATACATATTAATGTTTTAAGCTGTATTGCAATATCAGTATTGTTTATTTTATTGTCAATGAGATGTTTTCTTTCATGGTTTGACCTATAGAGTTAGCACTGTTATACATGCTGGTATATAAAGATTAGTCCCTGATTGAAGTCATCTCTTTGTCTTGTTTCTTTCTCTGTTTGTTGAATGTGTGATACTTTATCCCTCATGTACTGCACAAGTGAAATATTAAGGGTGTGTAGTTTGTTACTGTTGACTCTGTATGGACTCTTGTTTTGTACCTATTTCATTACCGTTGACCATGTATACCACCTATTTTAGTTATATAACTATTTTATTACCGTTGACATTATATTGACTTTGACTTAGTTGTGTATTTTGTTAGGATTGATAATATATGGACTTTGACTTATTGTGTTTCTGTATTACAGTGTATGGACTTTGACTTATTGTGTTTCTGTATTACAGTGTATGAACTTTGACTTATTGTGTTTCTGTATTACAGTGTATGGACTTTGGTTACCACAACTCTGTGCGGTGTACAATGATGATGTATCAGTCGTGTCACAAGAACATCAGCAAGACGCATCAGAACGCGATAGAGGTCATACAGAAATGTGTGGGCGACCTTGACGCTCAGTCCGACAAACAGCGCTTCATTGAGCTCTATAACTCAGCCTTCATGCTCCCCAAGAAGTTTGACTTCCAGTCCTGTAAAGGGGACGAGGTAAGCATCTGAAAGACTCCGATTTCCGTAGATCTGAGTCATATGGAAATGATGACATTATGATAACATATCATATTTGTATACTAAGTATGTTAAAACTACACAATTTTATTCAACAATATATTTATCAACAATTTGTAATATTATCTACAAAGGCTTATTCAACAAGCAGTAGGTTTATATGGAATGAGAAATAATTCCCTTAATAATCCTCATATAACTTGCAATTCATTCATAATCACATTACAAACTTAAGGGATGGAAGCTCATTTTAGTGATGTTTCAAGGGAGTGTTTTGTTATGTATGATCAAGATAAAGCTTTGGCTTATGTTGAATAGGCTGATTGTAAAGAGAAATAAGACTCCTGCCGTAAATGTAAACCTGCAGCTGTATATACGTGCATAAAGCTAAACGTTTGTATATTATATAAATGCACTGTCATGTATATAGTTGCCAGTGATAATTTGCTTTAACTATTTGATTTGGTTTTTAAGCTTCGAGATTAGCACTGAGTAATGTGACTGTATTTTATTATTATCAGCCGACGGCAGTGATATTCTGTGAGAAGTCGAGTGTGAGTTCACGATTCCTAACTCCGATTTCCTCTCAGTCTCGTTCTTTGTCTCGAGCATGACGTCAGCATGACCTGATCATCATATTGCATATTAGATCTTAATTAAGACCTCTTGGTTAACTCACTATCTCTGAGTGTATTGTGATGATCAGAGAACGTAGGTAATGTTTGATATTGATCTCTAGGTACAACAAATCTCCGCCCAAAAGCCGGTACAGGATGACATTCTCCAGCGATACAAGGCAATCGGGAACAGACTGGTGGAACTCCGACTAGAGAATGATGAGACGTGGAAGACGATGGAGGCGACGGAGAAAGCCCTGAACGACATGATTACCGGCCGGAACTATGACGTGACGACAATCTTCCAGGAGGAGAACCCGGCTCCTAAATCTCCCCACGAGGCGGCGAAACAACGCAGCGAGTGGCTGGAGATGGAGGCCTACTATCTGAATGTAAGTCTGTCATCATTATAATCTGAATGCAAGTCTGTCATCATTATATAGATCAGAAATCATTATATGTACATAGTAGAATAGAAATCAAAATTATGGAGGACTTCTGAATTCAACTGTACTACAGTGTATTCAATTCAGTTTACTCAATAGATTTAAACATAAGTTCTTCAATAAGTTTAAAATGAATTCATCCCCTCTGAGATGGCAAATGATCCTGCACATTAAAAATGAAAAGATGATTCAGTTAAAATATTTTATGTTGGTGTTTATTGAAATCATAACAAGAAGGGATGGTAAAAAAATTGAATAATGTGAAACAAGAAGTTTGTCTTTTTTTGTTGTGTAGAAATTCAGAAAGTACACTCAGAGCTGTAACCAAATAGCCAGACTTCAGGGGAAGTATGGGGCCATCCAGAAGGCACTAGGGGACAACATCTCCACCTCAGGGTAAGGTCAAGGGTCAAGGACACTGTCAACTCAACTTCAAAGCTTAATTTAACAGGAAATACCATTGGTCCCTTTGAATACATACCATTATACATTGCCATGGGTTATTGCAAAAACTATATTTTCAATTAATTAAACTTGTTATTGTAAACCCGTGTAAACAATGATTAAATAAGGGAACATAAAAACATTAATTTTTACCATGTACTTCAAAGCATGTTTGCAAAAGATGAAAATATTATTCCAGTATCCATAAAACAGTTTTCCTATTGTATATTAACAAGCTTGATGTCAGAAATTCATATTTCATGATCTTTACTTGTATACCTTTTCTACCTGTGTTGGTGTTTGACTATATACCTGTAAAGCTCTGTCTATAACTTCCACTGGTGTACCTTTCAGTCTGTCATTGTTGGGCCTTCACCTGTATACCTGTATCAATGTTTCACCTTGACCTTCTTACCTGTGTACTTGTTTGACCTTTACCTGTACACCTGTGTCTTTGTTTGGAGCATGTGCCACTGTCTGCCTCACTCTGTTGCATGCATCACGACCTTATTCCGTAATCTAAGACTTTCCGATTTTCAGCAGACCCCCATCTCTCCCCCCAAAACCCAAAAAGAGGCGGATCGGCCGTAGTCAGATTGTGGGGCAGCCAAAACTGTTTGGGGGAAGTCTGGAAGAGTACTGTGATGTAAGTTCTATTTAGAGATAAGAAATTCCTTCCATTTAGTGGTGGGGAAATTTCTAAGAATGAGTAAACAAGAAATTCCCTGTGAATTGAAATTATTGTGTTGGATTCAAAATTATTTGAATTAAAATAAAGCAGTCGCGTGAAAAAGTGATTTCTCTTTTCAGGCGACTGGACAAGAAATCCCATTAGTGATCAAAAGTTGTATACGTGCCATAAATTTGTATGGTAAGTAAGGCAGTAAAGCTCAAGTTCAGGTAGAATATCAGCTAGCCTTATAGAGTTTTCTGTTTTATTTGATGACTGATTTTTAAGTACATATAAATCTCAACTTTGTTTTCAGGAATGCATCATCAGGGGATTTTCCGAATTCCTGGAGCTCAAGTAGAAATCAACGAGTTCAAAGCAGAGTTTGAGAAAGGTTTGAATGATTGTAACTAATAAATGAAGCTCTCTAGCTATATCAATTTCAAGATACATGTAATTTGAATCATGCAATTGCTGATGAATTATAGTAATGACACTTGCATATTAGAACTACAGCCCAAAATATTGGCTTTGAATATATTTCAATGTATAGTTGTTGACAACTAAGGATTGAGCACAAATTCTTAAGAACTTAGAATGTCCTCTCTAATGATTTTATTGACAACACAATGACTGATTACAGGGGATGACCCGTTGATTGACATGGACCCGAGCGACATTAATTCAGTAGCGGGCGTCCTCAAGCTGTACTTCAGGGAACTCCGTGAGCCTCTCTTTCCTCTGCCTCTCTTTGACGAGCTTATATCAGGGAGTAGTAAGTGTTTGATTCTCAGGGAGTAGTCTGTTAAATTATCTGCTACTAACTTCTGTACAGCACCAAAATAACTTTCTATTTATCTCGTCGTACTTTTATAGTTTTGATGAACTGTTTAAAACTGTATCATGTCAGTTTAGAGTATATACATAAACCAATGTTTTTCTTCTATAAGTTAATTGATATGAAGATAGACTTAACCTTTTCACTTGGAGCCTGACTAGAACATACTTGAACATGCATGTTGGGGGCTTGCTTTATTAACACTTGTTTACTACTTCTGTACAAAATAGTGATGTAAACCTGTTCATGCCTTTTTATACAGTCCTATACTTTAACACTTATTGATTTTTTGCATTCATAGAATAACTCAGATTACCTGCATAGATTTCTAACCTATATAACAAAAAAACATATTTTAATTAATATTTATTTTATTTCTTAAAATGCAACCTGCTTTTGTGTATTTATAACATTTTAAGATTATGATTTATATAATTGTTTTTGGAGAAAAAAAGATCCAAAATTCATGAAAATTTTATTGCTTATTGATTTATTATGCATTTAGTTTGAAAAATTAGCATGAATAAATGTGTGATTTATCCTTGATTACCTCTGACCTTCAAGGAAAGAGGGTCGTCCTGTTGATGCTTGCCTCCTCCACCCCCAAACCTGAGTGTGCCTGGCCCTGTTTTAGCTGTCCAAAGCCCACCATACATGTTCAATGTGTTCGTTGGCGGACATTCTGACCCCGTCAGTCTGTCTGTCCATCCGAACGTGTTGGGCCTGTATGGTGGGTTTTGGAGTTCAAGGCGCGGTGCCTTCAACTTTCAGAATTAGATGACACACAGCGAGTGGAGAAGATAAAGGAGCTACTGGCGCCACTCCCGCGATGCGTGCTGGTGGTGATGCGGTACCTGTTCGCCTTCCTTAATCAGTAAGTATCAATGAGGCAATGAAAATATTGAAATAATTGTGATCAAAAGAAGATGAAGATGAAAAATTTACAATTCAACTCAATTTCAAATTTATTTACCAATTAATGGCCCTCAAGGGGCAATAAGATGGTACATATACATTATAAATGTAAACAAATAATGCCATACACATGTTATACAGTAGACAAACACAAGTGAGGAAGAGTTATATGATTGAAAAGAAAACAGACATTAACATTTACACAAATTCATAAATATCTATATGCCTATTCATATACTTACTTACTCATATATACATATGCATGTACATACTTTAAAATATTATCACCATGAATATGGCATGATAGTTCAACTGTCTTGAGTTGTAACTTAATTAAAGTAAAATCTTATGTGAGTATATGATAAAACATTGACACCCTGCCCTCTTTGTGACAGTCTGTCCGAGTATTCTGATGAGAATATGATGGACCCATACAACCTGGCCATCTGTTTTGGACCAACGCTTCTGCCGATTCCATCTGACCGCGACCAAGTCTCGTACCAAGGAAACGTCCATGAGGTCATCAAAACCATCATCATCCACCATGAGGAGATCTTCACGTTTGAGGGGGGAGAGGTCTACGAAAAATGTATCATAGATGACCCAGAGTAAGTAATCATAACAGACTGACTACATATTGTGGATTTCCATGTTGAGCAGATCCACAAAATCAAATGTCCAATGAACAAAGAAATATGACAGCAATTTATATATTGTATAGAGAGAGAATATCCAAAACTGTGCATTTTACAAAATCCAGAAAAACTGATTCCCAGGAATATTTATGAAACTACAAAAGTACTTATTTACCTGTATTGATGTAATGTGATTGATTGTTTGACTGTAATGTCATTGTTTGTTGTAGTGGAGAGAGTTACAACGATATCACGGACACGGAGGCCGACCCCAGCTCTGTGGCCAGTGATGAGGATGAAGACGAAGATGGTACGTACTCCTCCTTCTGTCTATCTATTTCTTTGGTTGATCTTTTTCACATAACTTATCCTGATGCAAGGAACACAATTTACCACCTCAGATCTACACTTCTTGAAGCACACATTTCCTTGCACAATGGTCATTTATAAAGAGTGTATATTACAGAGTTATGCACCTTTTCACTCAATTACATGACAGATATACAATTGGATCACATTATCCATACAGATATAGCTAAAAATCAATCAGACCTAGTAGTCAGAGGAACCAGTAAGCAGTATGAAATAATTATTACTCTGTGTATCCACTCACTGTGCAGTTACAAATATAGCCAACAATATTGTATATATTGAGAATTAGTCACACTTTAAAACCCAATAACTTGGAAACACATTAAAAGATATTATTTATACATTGAATACATGAAAAATGGCCTGAAGTCACACACTGAGTTATCTCCCTTTATATGTATATTCACATTCACTAACCATGTGATATGTATGTTGTTGTCATGGTAATGACACGGTTGAGTGATTTTCCAGGCTGTTCCCTAGGTAAGGATGTAAGAGCTACCTCTTTTTATATTTCAGTTCTCACGTCACAATTTTGTTTATTTTATCATACAGAGCTTGCCTTGTCTGTATCAGTTTGCAGTGTTCTTGTCAATGAATGAAAGAAAGTCCATAAAATCTACATTCCTACTGGAAATTAAAGTTCTCTACTGATGAAACTTTGACATGATGATGGTTTAAATGTAATCAAGATCCTTTTTACTTTCATTCATTGGCAGAACACAAATTTAGACATTGATCAAAAGCTCAGTGGAATTTAATTTGCGTCTCTTTCAGTTTTTAACCTTAATCTGAGCCATTTTGGTTCCCTAACTACCTTGCCCACTTTAGTTCTAAACAAACCCTCGCCCTGTTGGCTCTGTGATCAAGTTCTGGTTACACATCTTCTGTCTGTCATGAGTACTGCATTGTTGTCTTGTCTTGTTGTTAGTTACCATGGTTACAATCTTCCATAGGACTGTCTGGTCTACAGTTTTCCCTTTGCCTTTATTTGATTAATGTTTTCGTCTTGCATCATTTGTGTGTTTGTAAAGTCTGGTAACCATGGTTATTGTTGGTTTCCAGACTTCAATAAGATCCATGATTGGTGATTTCCTTACATATTTTTAAATTTCATGGAATGTTTATTCTTTCTTTAGCTGTTTAATGATAATTTCTTGGGAAAATCAGATTTTTAGTGGTTTGATATTTTTATAGTTTGTCATGTCCTGATATAGAGATCCTAATCTGATAGGAATTCCAGAGATTCAGATCTAACAGGTTACCTAGGAATCTAGATCTGATAGGTTGTCCTGATAGGTTGTCTGGAGATCTACATTTGGAAATTCAGGGATCTGGATCTGTTCAGTTGTATAGAGTTCGGATTTGTTAGGTTGAGTAGGGATCCAGATCTGAGATATATGATAGATATCTGGATCATACCAGGGTTTGAGAGGTTTAGTAGAGATCAGGATCTTTAGAGATTTTCTAGAGATTGCATAGATATTATAAATAGATTTGAATCTGAGAGATTTTCTTACTATAGAGATCCAAATTTGAGAAATTGTTTGAGATCTGGATCTGAGGTTACACAAAGATTTGAATTTGAGAGGTTGTCATGTTGAGATTAATCTCACAGGTTGTCTTATAGAGAGGTTGTATAGAAATCTAAATCTGTGAGGTTTTATAGATCTGATAGGGTGTACAGATTATATTGCATGACCCCCTGTTAATCAGAATGTACACACCACCTAACTCAGCACGCCTTCGTACAATGTATATACAATAACACTGCACTCCAATATAGCCGGCGTATTGTAAAACGGGGATCTACTACCACTGTGTCTAATTAACGCTGGGCAGGGATCATATCTTAGCTGTGTGTATACTGGTTAATGTGACTCTGTGGTTCCTAGAACTACCTCATCAAAAGATTCTCCACTCAAGTCAAGGAGGCTTGGAGAATTTGGTTTTAATTGTTAGCCGAAACAAAACTGCGAACTTAAGTAGAAAAAGCATGATTCCAAATTAACAAGTACATGCCAGACAGATAAACCTGTTGAGTAATTAGAAGTTACAAGTAGTTCTAAAGATGAAGCATGAAGTTCTTCCTGAAATGCATTTTATTTTGATATAATTTAGTTCCTGATGCATCCTGGATGTTGATTAATTCAAAAACATTAGATTTACTCAAATAAAAAGCAAAAACAATTTTATAAAATGGTGAAACCAAGAATTTTAACATACTAATGTTTGTTTTTTACCATTATGATTATACAGTGATAAAATTTTTATGAAATCAAAGTGTTTGAACCTCACATGAATGTTTGCCCAATGTTCACAAAAAAGAAGCCTTCTTATTTAATGTAGAAACATAACAATTCAATGTGTGTCTGGCCTTTTGTTTTGAACAGATGCTCAGATCTTTGAGGCTGTAGCGCTGTATGACTTTGAGGGGCGGACAGGGAGGGAGCTTTCGTTCAAGAAACACGACACCCTGCTGGTGTACCACCGTGTGTCTCAGGACTGGTGGGAGGGGCTGTACCAGGGGAAGGAGGGGCTGATTCCTGACCGCTACATCTGCCTCAAACACCCGTAAGTATCGCACAGCAGGCTCACATCACACACTGTGACCAGTCACTGTGACCATACATATCGATCTTGCTGTGTGTCTGGGAGCATTTCTGTTGTACACAGTTTGAGATTATTTCAATTTTACTAAGTTTGTATTCTGTTTCTCGATATATCTGTGCGAAGTTTGTATTCTTTCTCGAGATATCTGTGCGAAGTTTGCATGCTGTCTCTTGAGATATCTGAACAAATTTTTTATGCTGTCTCTTGAGATATCTGAACAAATTTTGTATGCTGTCTCTT
>WFKH01003881.1:2679368-2698835 GCA_016163765.1 Magallana hongkongensis | reverse complement strand
TCTTGAGATATCTGAACAAATTTTGTATGCTGTCTCTTGAGATATCTCTACAAAGTTTGTATTCTGTCTCTTGAAATATCATTTATGCTGTCTCTTGAGATAAAGGAAAAGTTTTTATGCTGTCTCAAAATATCTGGTTGTATACTGATGCTTCATATATTTCAACAGTAGAGTATATATATGTCACATTTTTATTTTGGTAATTTCCCTGAAGTTAGTTAAATTGATAGCTGATCTACAGATAAGGTTCCCTAATGTTAGTCCTTTATTGGCAATCAGATTCTGGGTATGATAAGGATGACAAATTTAAATGATTTCCCTAAAATTAATTGATCACTGAAAGTTCCTATATGTGATGAAAATTTTCAATTCAACTCAAAAGGAAATAGATCTTTCAATAGGAAATGTTGATATTTTTAAAAAATAAAAAAAAACTCGGAAAATTTAGGAATTCCTGCAAGGACTATCATTTTCATGAAAAACATGCAGTGAATGATAATAATGAAATAAATTAGTCACAAACAGTCAGATATTGTTTCTTTGACCATTTATAGCAAACTAAAAATAGATCATTCATCTCACAATTTGTTTTCTTTTGGAAGCAAGGACAAAATGGGAACAAATAGCAAGATTGCATTTTTATAATCAAAGGCCGGAACGGCCACAAAAGGCGTCGAGCTGACATTTTCTTTTCTATAGATATGGTCAATAATTTGAATTTCTGTACTAATAGTCGTATATCAAATAATATTAGAATAAAAAAGAAAATTAATTATGTTTTGTGCTGCTTTAAAAACAAAAATCAGTATATTTCCTTATAAAATAGGTAGTGATGTGTTTATAATACAATAACTCATCATAGTAACAAACATAGGTAATCACAGATTACAAAGCTCACCGAGACGAGGCATCAACTTTATGAGGCATCACCTTTATAAAACCACCTTTATCATATTATATGAAAATCATAGTTAATAATCTTGGATATTCATTGATACTGTTTTGACACAATATCGTATATCATATGTAAAAAAATTGTATGATAATCATATGTTCATTTCATACATTATTATAAGATACAATGTTTATCAATACAATAATATAAAATATGATATTGCATCCAATGATACTTACAATATATATCATTTAATACAATATAATACCGTAATAAATATTGATGCAATATGATTTTGTAACATATAATATGACATTGTATCGTGTTTTACATTATTGTATTTAATCACATAATACAATATCATAATACCTTATATAAATACACTATAGCATTATTTGATACTATATCATATCACATAATACATCACAATATTGTAACATATGATATTATATTGTATAATATAGTATAATTTTGTATTGTATGATATTGTATCATATTTGATACACAATATTGTATCATATGATACAATATAATTTGATAAAACATTGTATCATATCATATGATACAATATCATCTGATTCAGTACGATATTATATAATACAATATTATACAATATCATTTTATACAATATCATATCATATGATACAATATCATATTATACAATATCATATTATATAATATCTTATAATATCATATAATACAATTTCATGTATTATATAACAATATATTATATAAACCAATATCATATTATACAATATTGTATCATACGATATGATATAATTATAATATACAATATCGTATCATATGATACAATATCATATATTGCAATATAATATGAAACAATATCATTCGATAAAATAATATATTATACAATATCATATTCTACAATATTGTATAATAATATACAATACTATACATAACAATATCATAATACAATATCATATGATAATGTACAAAAAAATTGATACAATATCATATCATATCATATAACTTTTTACAATATAATGTATGATATTACATTGTATCATATAAAACAATAGTGTATCATATCATAGAATACTATATCATAGGAATCATGTTATATCATTTAACAACAAACACATCTATCAAGTAGGTTCGAGTGAGGTAGGAGAATTTTTAGCATCCTTGATAATGGAGATCAGGCTCTGCATCTGAAGCTACCTCTGCAATTCATTTATATTATAGTTAAATCAATTATGCAAGCTATTATCTATAAAACATGTAACCTGTTCCAAAAAACTAAACCTCATCCAGCATCCGAAACCTATGGCTCAGATTCAGCATTCAAGCCTGTCAGATGCATCAGTATCATGAGATGCATCATCCCTGCAAGTTTGGTGATGTAAGGACCAGTAATAACTAAGATATAATCATCAGAGGGCACCTGCTCTAAAAACTTTAACCAGCTCTTAAAACCTTAACCTCATCCAGCATCCGAAACCTATGGCTCAGATTCAGCATTCATGCCTGTCAGGTGCATCAGTATCACAAGACCCACCATCCTTGCAAGTTTGGTGAAGTTAGGACCAGAAATAACTAAGATATATTTTTTAGCATCCTCGATAATGGAGATCAGGCTCTGCATCTGAAGCTACCTCTGCCATTCATTTATATTATAGTTAGATCATATATGCAAGTTTGAAATAGTGCTATTACCTACATGTATTAAACATGTGACCTGTTCCAAAAAAACTAAACCTCATCCAGCATCCGAAACCTATGGCTCAGATTCAGCATTCAAGCCTGTCAGGTGCATCAGTATCATAAGACACACCATCCATGTAAGATTGGTAAAGTTAGGACCAGTAATAACTAAGATATGATCATCAGAGGGCACCTGCTCTAAAAACTTTAACCAGCTCTTAAAACCTTAACCTCATCCAGCATCCGAAACCTATGGCTCAGATTCAGCATTCAAGCCTGTCAGGTGCATCAGTATCAAAAGACGCACCATCTATGCAAGTTTGGTGAAGTTGGGACCAGTAGTAACTTAGAAATGGCTATCAAAGGGCACCTGCAACAAAAACTTTAACTGCTCGAAAAACCTAACTTCATCTAGCATCCGAAACCTTTGGCTCAGATTCAGCATTCAAGCCTGTCAGGTGCAAAAGTATCATAAGACACACCATCCATGCAAGTTTGGTGAAGTTAGGACCAGTAGTAAGTAAGATATAATCATCAGAGGGCACCTGCTCCAAAAACTTTAACCAGCACTAAAAACCTTAACCTCATCCAGCATCCGAAACCTATGGCTCAGATTCAGCATTCAAGCCTGTCAGGTGCATCAGTATCATAAGACACACCATCTATGCAAGTTTGGTGAAGTTTGGACCAGTAGTAACTTAGAAATGGCTATCAAAGGGCACCTGCAACAAAAACTTTAACCTGCTCCAAACACCTTAACCTCCTCCAGCATCTGAAATTCATGGCCCAGATTCAGCATCCAAGTCTCTCAAGTCCATTAGTAGGTCCAGATGCATCATTCATGCAAGTTTGGTGAAGATAGGACAAGTAATAAGTTAGATACAGGACCTGCAACAAAAACTTTAACCAGGTCCGGACGCCGACGCCGACGCCGACGCCGAGGGTATAGCATAAGCTCCCCCCGACTTCGTCTCGGTGAGCTAAAAATCGAAGAAATTTCAAAGTTCACAAAAATAAATAATTTTCTTTCTGCTTTAAACAGTCTTTGAACAATGTTCACAGGTTCATAATTTGAATACAATAACAGTGTCTCCCTAATTATAATAATAAAACATACTTTTATTTATTTCAATTCCCGTTTGAAACATATTGTATGGTTGTTTACAAACAAATTCACACCACGTGCTATCTAAAAAGCTGCATTATCGTGTTTATTTATTGCAACAAAATCACTAGATACGTTTATCGCTTACATTTATTTTGGAGACCGTGCCCGATAACAAATAAATTTACATATCAAATTTTTTTTCATCGGGCACGGTCTCCAATTAAAATGTAAGCGATAAGCTAAACTAAAATTTAGTGAATTTATACACCTTATTGTATTCATCCGCCATTTCTTGATTAAGCAAATTTATACTTATGCAATGAGTTGTCAATAACCAGAGAGGCAAAGTTGGGTTTTTTGTACATAATTTAGTTGAATAAATGGAATAAAAATCTTGTAATACTTTTAATACTTTAAGGAACTTATTTCTTATGCGCCTTAAAAAGGCGGTGCAGAATGTGAAAAATTTGGACGATTGCCAATCCAGACGATCGCTAGAAGGCTGCCGAGCATTAGCTCGACGCCTTAAAAAGATCAATGAAAAAGGCTCTTATCAAGACCTAAATGAAGCATAAAAACAAATGATAACTGGATTAAGCTTACTGATTACAGGTCACAACCAAACAAGTGCCTCCATCCGAACAAGTTGATAAGGGAGTTCACTCTAACTTGTCTTGATTTCTAAGGTAGAGATGGAGGAAGGGGCATTTATAATGTATGCATGGAGAGATTAAATTTACGCTAAAAATATACTGAATAAAGAGGGGGGATTTGAGGGGGATGCTGCATGTTTTGGTAAATGTTTCATGTATCAGATAATATGATATCTGGGGAAGGAAACAGTGCAAAACTTTGGAACTGTTGACCACAGTACCACCTTTTTGCATCATCATATTTGAAGATAATGCATTTCAATATTTTAGTGGAGTTAGATGTACTTAAGTAATACATGTACATTTTTTGGCAAAATTAAAAGCTATTCTTTTTAAACTATGATGATTCAGTGAATTTTTATCACAAATACAAATTTAAAAGTTTGGGTGATTTAGTTTTGGTGTTCATTGCGTTTGTGATTGCTTAGTTATGTCGGCTCAGTTTCTGTTACAACAGTGGGTCGTGGTGTCTCTCCAGGTGGGAGGACTTACCTATAGCCCTGAACGGACAGGTAAAAACTCCTTGACAGGTGCTTGTGTGGAGTCTGGGTGTTTAATCACTGGGATGCCCTGCTCAAATCCCCAATGATTTCAGAGCACTCTCTAGCCAAACCTTTCTTTCATTTGATCCCAACTTAAATGATTTCATTCCATCCCAGCAAATGATTTGAGTGCACTATGGAGTCTAACCCAGTACACTGTGTTGATTTTGATTTTAATTAAAACATACATGTATGTATCAATAAACAATACATAGTCTGCATTAATTTGGAGGTATCACTTGGTTTGGAATGTAACAGGGTTTTTTATAGCACGGTTAACAAATTCATACATTTTTTATTCTCTTAAACTGTTTTGACAAATAATTCAGTTTCCTTATGAAGTTACCAATATTCTGTTTTTCTTTTATAAGGACATTTAATAAATTGATATTTTAATATCAAAGTTTATGAGAAGATTTGAGTTCTTCTATAAATTACATCATGCAACAAGTGATAGATTGATTAAAGTTAAACACTATTACGATAGAAGTTTGTGACACAATTTTGATTTCCTCTTCAAATTAGTTAATGTAATAAGTGATCATTTGATTAAACACTGCCATAATTTATGTTTATAACATGATTTAGAGTACATGGTACTTGTTTTTAAATGACAAATATTTTTCTGGTCTTTGTAGTCCTGAGGAGCGGAGGAGTCTAACAGACGAGGACAGCGTCAGCCGCTCCTCGACCTTGAGCAAGGTCAGTGCCTCGCAGCTCCCCACCATCCTCGCTGAGAATGACCAACCCAAACAACCACCCCCAGAGTCCTCTCCCAAGGAGAGTGTCCCAGAGAAACCCTCCCCCCGTGTGACCCCCTCGGGAACCCCCCGGTCCTCAGTGGGATCCTTGGAGACCCCACTTCTTCCTGCAGCCAAACAAATGAGTTCTCCTAAACTGGAGGTGAAAAGACAAAAGGACCCATTAAAAATTGTAGAGGAAGAGGAAGTGAAGCTACGAGCGATGGACCACGACGAGATCAGTGCTGACATAGATACTGCTCTGGCTAAAGTAGCTTCCGATCTCCATTCTCTAGAGATGCAGCAGAGATCAGACAAACGAATGAGTCTACCGACCATCAAACACACCCCCAAACATACTCCAGACCTAGTTCTGGATCTCCCCACAGAAGGTGCTAATGTGTCCCCACAGGAACTCAGTGAGCCAGACAGTCCGACCACCACGGCGGACACATTTGCTCAGTCTAATCAGGGCACAATGAAGAAGGCCAACTCCATGCCAAGAAATATTTCGGGTCAGTTTCTGGAGGCAGACAAAGGTGGCTCAGCTTTCTATACAGGACAGGGGATGGTGGGATCGTTCATTGGAAGGAAGAGGGGAGGGAGTGCAAGAGAAGGCTCCAACAAGGAGTACCCCCTTATGTCATCATCACTGACCTCATCAGAAATGACATCATCTATGACCTCATCGATGACATCATCAATGACATCGTCAATCTCTGTCCCACCTGTGGTTCCCCCTGGTGGTGTGACAGGACATAAACTACCACCCCCTGTGGCTGAAAAACCAAAGCTTCCTCCCAAGGTCAAACCCCAGGTCATGAAGAAACCCTCAAGGTCTCCAGAGGTACAGAGGCGACATGCCACACAACCTGCTTCCACTTTAGATTCCAAACAGTGATAAGTGAAAGTCAAACAGTGTTAAACTGAAAGTAGACGTGTGAAATGTATATGTCTATTTGTGTACTAAGGAATATTTTTATTCAGAATTCCAAAGTGAATGGATTTTTTATTTCCTTATGTAAACACACAGGTGCAATTGTACACAAAGTTTTACAATAGTTAAGATTATGGTCGTGCGATTCTTCAGTGCAATATTATATTTCATGTGTCTGGGAAAAATTTGTTAGAACTATAGAAAAGTTATTGTTATTTTGCTGTGCAACTCTTGCTGCTGTTTTTATTGAGCTGAATCATTGTCTCACTTAGACAGTACTGGTATCTTCTAGTGTCAAAGAGAAATGTTCTTGTTTAAAAATTTCATGCTCAAAACCATAATCTCAATTTATCCAATTTTTATAGCATTCCTTGATAAACATTTGTCATATGATATTTTAACCAAGTTAATCATAGTTTTTTGCTATTGAACAATTTTGTATAATCTGACATTATGACACTTTTCATCAATTAACAAATAATTGTTCTTTACTTTCCCCCTTATATTTCTCGGATACATTTGATCTCTTCATTCTTTAAACTGTCAGCTTTTGATGATTATTTCATGTGCTTTTTCCGCTATGTTAATATAAAGATGATTTTACCTATTTAAGGCACTCTGGCATAATACAGAAAATATCTGTGATAAGTTGTCTCTGCGCTTCCCCCATACACACAACTACAGGGTTGTACAAGAGTTGATCAGCTTGATACAAAACAGCCACTTATTCCGCAATATATTGTCATTCCTAAATCAGTTTGAAGGTGCAATGACATATCCTTGATGGTTAATTGAGTAAGGGATTGTCTGATTGTGAATTTCTTAGTTCTGCATTCAGCCCCAAAAGGTTAGTCCTCCTAACTTTAATAAACGTGAACTGAATTTTTTTCATGATAGATTGAACACTATATAATAATTCATGTACACATTCTTATATACTGTAAAGGTTATGTATTTAAACAGGAACAAAACAATTTCTTGATAAATGACCTTGGACAAAAATTAAGGTCATTTGCAAATATTGCCAAAACACAAAGATGGAGTAGTGTATCTGGGAACCCTTCAAGAGATTATTTTTGTACATGTTTGTAGAAACAATAAACCAGTATTGCTAATCACACCGAGAGAGAGAGGAGGACGATTAATTCATCCATGTATCGACTCGTAACATTGTGCATTATTGACTAAGGTGCTAACTCAGTTCTTACATCTCCAGAACAGTAGAGAGAGCTCAATGTTTGTTAGTAGTTTTGTTTTATGGGTTGATGTACTTAGTACTAAGTACTTATTCTTTAGTATGTGTACTCTGTTTGAACAGCAAGAGGTGTATCATTTCCATGTGTTCAACTAATCAGAGAGAGAGACAGAGAGAAAGTGAGAGTGTTGATCTCCGATCTAGCTGAATGAATTATGGGATTCATTTGTCTGGTTGGGTGTTGTTTACTCATTATTTATGCAGATCTGATTTTCAAAACAATCGAAAAACTTCCATGAGGCTTCATATTGCAAGTACAAAAAAATTTATTAAATACTTTAAACAGCAATCCATTGTGTTGTCTTTGTTCTGTAGTGAGGTTCAGTGTTCCATCACAGTGTGAGGTCACTCAACCTGAAGGTCACAGCATTATTTGTTTTAAAACCTTATTTTCCACATGCCTGGTGTGAAATTTTCGAAATGTTCTTTAAAAGTACTACATGGAAACTGGTAATGTAAGACAGTTACTTTTCCATTGAAAGGAAGTTAAATTTTTTTTTCTATTTTTCATATTGTAACACTCAAGTGAATAAAAACATTTTAGTTTTTAAAAAGAGGAACTTTTAATATCTCCAGGACTTGCATTAAGATTTAGAATCTGCATTTTATGTATATAAACCATTAATTTGAATCAGGCAAACACAAGGATTCCATTTCAAGTTGAAGACCAAAAACCACAACAAAGTTATCAGATGTTGGGCTTTACCATGACAGCCAACCTTGAAAACTGGAGTCGAGAGCATCAATCAAGATTGGTATTGTAGTTGGTTTTGTTTGTGGCTGGGCATCAACAATATTACTTTTTTAAATTCCTAAACCTACCAGTACAATTGTTACCATTTTGATGTAAAGGTTCAAGCGGAATTGTGAAATTCTAAGATTTTAACTACTCTACTATCAAAACTGCAAAATGTTCTCCTCTCAGATACAAGTAGGGGAAAAAAACAATTATGAATATGACATCCACAAAACCCTTTACCAAAATTGTGAAATTCGTGGTCTCTTGGTCAGAGATTCAACCCTAGATTGGAGAAAATATGCTCATATAATAGAGATATATTAAATCTTACAAAATATTCTGAACAGGTTAAGCCACAAGATGTGTTTCTTTAAAGATCACTTAAAATGTTAAGATGTTGAAAAAAAACAAACACGAACAGTTAGAGAGGACGACGGCTGCTTTATTCTGAGCAGACATTGTCAAGCAGTTAAAATTGATAACAGGCAAATTTCTCAAGAGTTCATAATTAAAAATATATTCTTGATGAAGCAATCACTCTTCTACAGTATAACATCAGGCTGATAAGTCAATATATTCCAATGGTTAAAAACACAATCTACCTGTATTTGATGACAAAACTAAAATTTCATTTAACACATTAATGTTTCATACATTGTAAAACAAAAGTACAATTAAAAACTAAAAATTCCTTTAGATATAAAAATCAGTAAAACAGAATATAATTAAAATGGAGCAGAAACCAATGAACAATGGTTAAATACGTCAGGACTGAATGTTTTCTACCATAGTCATGGAGATCTCGGAGGAAGTTATTATTATTGCACCCAGACACCTATGATGACCAACACAAGAATGCGGGAAGTTGATTAACCACGATTCAGGATACTATGTCCGTTATGGCCAAAGATTAAATGCTGCATCATATAATTTTTTTTAAAACAAGAAAAACAGATTGTACATGCAATTACAGAACATAATGGCCACACTCTCTCCAAGTTGCCAAGTACTCCAAAATAATTACAAACTAAAACCCATGCATCAATCTTCCCTGTTGTTCATCAAACAAAATGAAACTATGGCTACTCTGTTGAAAGGAAAATAAAACAAAATATAATGACCCCCCTATCTTGTGGTAGGATGACTTCTAGGTCACCTGATTGGTCAAATTCCTTCAAAAGAAGAACTCTCACCTATATGTCCAAAAACTATACCACTGAGCCCTCCAAACCCCCCCCCCCCCCCCCCCCCCCCCCCCCCCCCCCCCAACCTCTTTTTGTAATCACAAATCACAATTTATGAAATTTGTGACAAACCTCCTTCTATTGTGAGGAACATTATTCTGGTAAAATGATAAACACAAGTCCATGAAAGGGAATTGAAGATATAAATACTGATGTGAATGATTGAGAAATGATTTGACGTTCTATGAAAGCACAGCTGTCCTCTGTATTGGTTACAACCCTATGGCACAGGGAGTTTTTATACTTAAAGCCTCTCAGAAACTCTCGTACACATTCACTGTACACTTATATACAGGAAATAGAAAAATAATTCTTTTTTCACAAATATTTAAACCTATCAACACATAGCTTTGTTCTATGATAAAAAATGTCAAGAATGCATGCAAATATTCAAACAATGGTATTTACAAATGATGGATGGTGGGTGTACAAAATATTACAGAATTACTGGCAACTACTGATGCAGTATAAACTTACAATTCAAGTTAGTTTTCTTGTACACAACTTGTACAATAAAAACATCCTGGAACTGTTCTATATCTTGACCGCCTTCTAAAGGCAGACACTTACTCAATATAACCATACGATAACAGAACCATATTGACAAGCTTATGCAAAAAAATATGTTCTACCACTCGGAAATGTTAAGAGTTCTCCAAGATAGGATGTCAACAGTTAATGGCTACAAATGGACATATCTCATGGACTTGGCTGTCATGATTCGGCCCAGTATACAGGGCACCAACAGGATGCATTATCACATAGCGAGTTGTAGTTCAAAACTCATTAACAGGAAATGCTGTACAGAGCTGTTAATGGAAGGACATATAGAACCATACACTCTTCAGAGTCCTCGTCTACTCTTATGTAACTTTTGATGATACATGAATGTAACTTTTAATGGTACACGAGAGGAACATGGAAGGATGGTACACTTTGTGTGCAATAAATGAAATGAAATGTCAGATTTATATCCACAGAAAAAGTGGAGCTTTGTAAGGGATGATGGGGGAAATATGGGGGAAATACACAAAAAAAATCTAACAAGCACATGAATCACTAGTGACTATAGAAACAGACAACTTGTACCAGTAATGCCCAACATGAGAACAGATATCCATCTACATGTGTACAATCATCTTACAACCTCTACAACTGATAATCTCAATAAAATAACACACGAACGATGGTACATCATGTCAACAAACAATCATTACAGTCTATGACACAAAAGTAGCTTTGATTATTAAGGGTGGGGAAGCATGTGTGTATAGTACATTCTTATTTTAAACAGATCAATTAATGCTTATCAATCAGTTTTTCTTCAGATTTGACACAATACTGTAAACCAACTTTTATTCGCAGCGACCTAATTTCGTGATTTACTGGGGATAAACTGGTTTGCCACGACTAATGTTCGCGACCAAGCCTTATTCACAGCCTTGTTGTTATATTACAACCATACGACAAGGACTGGTTCGTGCCGAGAAATATTCACAACAACAGGGGTCTCAAGAACCTCATGAAACTTTCTCGCACGCGAATAGAAGTTGCTTTACAGTATACCAGGCCCAACCAGGGAAAAACACCCCCTTTAAGGACCCTATTTTGGCATTGCAGTTTAAATTCAGAAAAGAGAGAGTAACTTAAAAAGGATTCTTACATGCAATAAATGACAGATTTAAATTCAGTAACTAAATATCTACTCTCTGAGTGATTTTGGCAACATTTAGTTATTCATTCACTTTAACATTATGAAATTAGTGGAGGAATTCAATTTGTTCAGATGCACTGTATAACAACAAGTCAAGAGAACGCAGGAAAACAAAACATTCTGCTGTAGAGAGATCCTTCCACAGTTTACATTTACATACACTGAAAATAGCAGGAACAAAAATTGTTCACTGACACAGTAAGTCTTCTTTTCCCGTTTTTCCTAATCAGACTCAGTTCCCATGACAATATCTCTCTCTCTCCTCTCTCTCTCTCTCTCTCTTTTGTAATGGAGCACCATCATAAAAGCACTATTTTAATAATGTATCAACAAAACAAGGACCTTTCATGGAAAGAAAATGAATAAGGTATACAAGTGGAGAAACAAATTTGATCTTGCACACAAAAAAAGAGCTATTTCACTAATGGAGGTCTACAATGACTACATCTAACTAATGAACACACTTTTGTTAACAGTGGCACAGTTCTGTACAAAGTTCTTACAGACACACATACTTTCCAGCAGCAGATCATGTAGCTCTCTGAACAAAAATCTTGCTGCCAACAGTCATCAAATACAAAGAGCAATTTTATCTCTCATTTACAAAAAGTCATTCTATCTCACTAGCAAGGAACAATCTTGACAATCGATTCCTATTTACAACTCTCAGTTAAAAAATAACAGTCATCCTGTATCTCAGATACAGTTTAAAAATAAGTAAAACGTAACAGACTGGCTTTCAATAAAGATCAGTTTAAGATCCACACTAATTTCATCCTTTGAGATTTCCACACCGAGATCAAAGCAGAGGAATTATTGGTTCTTATTGCATCTGACTGCCATCAATACAGCATACCCAATTGTCACAGAAGTCTGAAAGTGGCAGTTCCTTTCTTCCAATCACAATGAACACATATTTACGTTATCAAACTTCATCAAACACATTCAAAAGGAATGTAATGCAGACCATATTTATTTTGTTCCTGATAGTTTTTGCACAGACCTACACAACTCTACATTTAAGCGACTCTGTAGTCTACTTGGAATCCGTTCTAGGCTTTTTGGGACTGCTCTGAGCAGATGAGGACATGATTCTCTTCGACCTCTTCAGTGGAAGTCCGGCCTTTGATCTCGTCTTGATTATCAGTTCATTCCCCGTGTCCATCTTTTTCATGGGAGATTTTCTGGGTGAGATTTTTGGTGACACGGTTTGTTTTTTAACTGGAGTCGACTTTTCAGCTGAAGTTTTAGTGGAAACAGTTGCTTTGGCACCAAGTCTATTTTCCTGTGGAGCTACTTCTTTCTCAATACTTATGTTCTTTTCTTTGGTTTGACTCTGCCCACTCCCCTCTGATGGCTGCTGTTGAGATAATTTTCTGGGAGAGGTTCTTAGTTTGGACACACTGAGAGATTTCTTCACAGGAGTCTTGGGGGAGACTGAAACATCCTGCTTACTTTGGGAGTTTAACTCTCTTTGTCTTGTTTTCTGAAAGACCGAGGCCGACACTGGGGTTTCTATAGCCGTTTTGAGTGAGGGTTTGGAGCTGGGTTTGCCTTTGGAAGCCTGAAATGTACGGGACTTAACATGCCACTGGACTAGGTCAGGTGTGGGGGACAGATTTAAACCAAGAGATTTTTCAGACTCGGGGGAAGAAATACAGCTGCAGGGGGAGACCTGAGGGGTGATGAACATGGAACTTGTTGGGGACACACTCAGGGGTGGCATACTGGAGGAGGAACAAGGCATCAGAGACAAGTCCGTCGAACAAAGCCCAAGCTTCTTCTTCCTACAAGCCGCGCAGCAACGGGAGTTGACCGATTCCTCATCAGAAGAAATTGAGATGATGGAGATGTTGTCGACCGACCGATTCCCTGATTGTCTCTTCTTTAATTTGTTACCATGAGGTACCCACGAGGGTTGTATGAGTGGTGTGGAGGATTTTACTGGAGGGGTCGCAATCTTCTCTTTCTTCATCGAGATGTGCCCATCTGCTGGCGTCTGCTTTAATTTGAGTGTCAGAGACTGCTGGATTGCCTTGGTTGTCTTGTTCTTCTTCAGATTGGACTGCACAGCAGCTAGATCAGACAGCAGACAGCGGTACAGGGTCAACTTATGCTTCGTGATCTCTGCATTGGCGTCCTCTGACACAACATTCACTGGAGCCAACTGATTGAGCTTCGTTTCATTCAACTCAGACCTTTTCTTCAGGCCAAGAAGTTTATCCACATTTTTAGACATTAGAAGGGGTTCCTTTGGGAATTCTGAATCAGACACACTAGCTGTGGGTTTTATGTTCAATAGTTTTCTATAGGAGTGTTTAGACAGGTATCGTCTGAGTTCCCATTTTGTAAGCCTGGCCACATCCACTGAACACTTGGGTAGACTTCTCAAAAGCTCTCTACTCTCTTTGCCGAGTCCGGACTTCAGCCTTTTCTTTATCTCCTTCTTCTGTTTGCTGTTGAAACCATACTTATGCACAAATTTCCCATCGTGTTTTCGCCGTGGTTTATATGACAATGGGAAAGTTATAGTTCTGTTGCGTAGCTTTTCGTAGAAAGAGTTTTTGACTGGCGTTTTGCAAAACGATTCCGAGTCCCCAATCACCTGAATAAATGAGTCTGCTTTGACGTGTTTTTGAATCCTCTGCCCGAGCAGGGAGGAGACATCGATGGCCAATAGAGACTTTCCTTTCTGGGTCGCCTTTTCTTCTGCGTCTTCACTGCATCCACTGATCACGCTCTCCCGGTCCTCGTTATCCCCAGGCTCCGAGTAACTAAGCCTCTTTCTGGAGGCAGGGCCTTCCTCACGACTGAGCTGTGATATCAGGGACTTGGGTGTCCGTGGGGTGGTTGGGGAGATGGGCGTGTCCGGTACAGAGTAATCCAACTCCTCACACTCAACGTCCAGGCTGTTCCTGTGTCGCGCCAGAATCTTGTCCGCCTTCTGTTTGGGCACCAGATTAAACATCTTGATGAAGCCGTCTTTGGGGCCCCTGGGGGTCTTACAACTGAGGGACAGTTTGATGGGGCTCATTTGAGGCGGCCCTTGGGTGGAGTCAGAGGGCTGGGGTGGTATCTTCATGGCCTCCTGGAGCTGGGGGGGTCGCTCCTGACACAGGGCTTGGTGCTCCCTCATTTGAGTCCTGTCCGAGAACTCGTGCTCACAGAAGTAACAGATGTAGATCTCTGCATACTGGCATGCCCTTTTATCTGAAACAATGACATAATGGTACAGTACCAGTACACTAGTACAGGGAGGAAAGGTGTGTGGGAAGCTTTATACATTACATTGCAAATCCACAATGTCTCAATTTTTTTCGCTACCCTCTCAAATATCGTATTATCATAACGCTAGAGAAGTTTCATAAGATTCTTTAACAGTATCTTAGCTATGAACAAAAATCAAAACTTAATTCTTAACATCTATATGAGAGAGAACTGATTGTATTGGACCAGTGTCTGCAGACAGCAATCTTACTGTGGTTGTGAGGGGAGGGTCCAGTGTAGTAGCTGGGGGAGGGGTCCAGCCGGTCCACAGGTTTACCGTGCAGGGATGTCTACAAACACAAAGTTCGGGAAATGTGAAAACAACAGTTAACAAGCATTCACTGCGTTTTAGGTCTACAAACAAAAGTTTGGAGGTGTTGAAACCAATGGTTAAAAGAAGTATTTACTTAGTTTACTTGTTTGCACTAAGTTCGTAGAGATAGCAACGACAAAAATTTATAGTTTGTGTTCTATACAGAAAAGTAACTATACATCAACTATTTGTGATCATATTGATCATATATACTGGAAAGTCTTGTGTATAGCACGCACCTGTGTATAATGCACACCCCCAAAGTTGGGTGTAAAATGCTGAAAAAAAAACAACACGCTGTTCCTAAATATAATATGCACCCAAAAAATGAAATTTTCTGTCAAGATTTTTTTAAAGTCATCGATGTGCATGCATTGATAATGTATTCAAAGTGCTTAAAAGTAATAATGTTTGCGGGTCTAAACCAAAACAACAAGAAAAGTAATGATTTATTTGATAATTATAGTCCAATTCTTTGATTATTGTTAAATAAACATTGTGAAGAAACGTTTGTATGTCGTATATCATCATTATCAATTCATACAAATGATTGGTCTATTCGTAACAGTGTCTATCAGTAAGTAAAACAATTGCTGCATAAAGGGACACAAAGTAAGTAAGTTCTAGATCAAATCATAATTATTGCTAATCTTCCTGCACTCGAATAAACACGAGACAGGTGCATGCTTCACAAGAAATTGTTAAACAAACATTGACCATGCGGCGAGTTAACAGGTGGCTGGTAACATAATGGCAAATACACTGGCGAGAACTTGTTTGATGCAAGGAACAGTGGTCCGAGTGAATAAATATTTTTAATATATGGAAATAAAATTAAGAATTTAAGGTATTTTTGACAAAATAAGTTTAGTGTACAGGGCTCAACATTAATTTTCAATGGACTAGACCAATCGGGCTAGTACTAAACAAGTGAAAAGCTGTCAATGTGACAGCAAACCGGGTTTTCTTTTATGTGAACTATATCCATAATCCATGTCAACCCTGAATTGATAAACACTGCCTACCGTATCCAGAGAAATGGAGTACTTATATGCAATATTTTGCCTAAAAAATGATTAAGTTCAAAAGCTGGTATTTTTTTCATAAATTATCAGAAATCAAAATCCTAGCAATATGCCTACCTCTGATATATGTACAATTGAACTGCAAAAGAACAACTTCCTATCTTGAAAACTGTAGGAGGAGTTATCCGTACAATAGGGGTACCCTATATGCAATATTTTGTCGAAAAATGACGAAGTTCAAAAGCTGGTATTTTTTTCATAAATTAACAGAAATCAAAATCCTAGCAATATGCACACCTCTGATATATGTTTAATTGATCTGCAAAAGAACAATTTCCTATCTTGAAAACTGAAGGAGGAATTATCCGTACAATAAGGGTACCCTTTTGGCAGCCGCAAGCCCACCCACCCGCCCGCCCTTTTCACAATTTCAATAACCGGATTTTTCCGTTGGAAAACCCGGTTAAAAATTTCACTAGCCCTGACTTTACTTTCACTAGCCCTGACTTTATAAGATTAGAAATCCTGCACGGAATACAAAACATCAAATTCTCATCCTGGTCATACTCAACCCACTTGTAATCTTTTTTCCACTTAGAATAAAACTCTCTTTTCTCTTTTTATTTTCATATTTTTCCTTTGTGTCTGCTCTGCCTTTAGCTTTAAATTCATCATTTTCCTTTTTTTCCCCAGAGAAACCGAAGTTGAATAACGACATCGTCAACGTAAACAATAAGACAGTGTAAGTATCGTAAATAGGTCGTTCAAGTTTGTTTCAGTTCCATAAAATCAATATATGTTTCTCTATTAATTAAAATATTACAAAAAAGACTTTCTTTCATATTACTAAGTAACTTTATTGGATTTATTATTTCATAAAACAAAACGATCAGTTGTCGTAAAGACTTTCCAGCTGAAAAGTCACTCGGCACACCTCCTTCTATTATGTATCTATTTGACAACAGTTTGACAGTTTTCTAGGCAATATTATTTATAAATAGAATCGAGCAACGGTAACATGTTGAATTTTCATGTATTTTTTTAACTCATAGCTTTTGATTATTAGTTCTGTTTTTAAATAATATTACACTGAGTTTGCTTGAATGACTCATTGAGTGAAATTTTAACACGACCAGTTGGGCTACCATGGTGCAATGTTTACTAGCCCGGACCAAACTTTTACTAGACTGTGTCGGTCGGACGTGCCTTAGTGTTGAGCCCTGGTGTACACTCATACAACTTGCATAACACGCGATATCGGCAGTCATACTCCCGCAGTATCCAGAAACAAGCTCTAAAAATATGGGTTAAAATTTTGTTCCTATGTATAATACGCACCCCCTCCCCCCAACTTTTGATCAAATTTTGGCTGCAAAAAAGTGTACTATACATGAGACTTTACGGTAATATAAAAAACTGCAACACTTATTGAATGTACATACATCAATTTGTAACCAAATGATGTACATATAGTGGTTAATAATCCAATGTATATATACATAGATAGGAATATGTAATTAAATGTATATATACATATATAGGAATATGTAATCCAATGTATATATACATAGATAGGAATAGGTAATTAAATGTATATATACATAGATAGGAATAGGTAATCCAATGTATATATACATAGATAGGAATAGGTAATCCAATGTATATATACATAGATAGGAATATGTAATTAAATGTATATATACATAGATAGGAATATGTAATTAAATGTATATATACATAAATAGAAATATGTTGTCCAATGTATATATACATAGATAAGAATATGTAATTAAATGTATATATACATAGATATGAATATGTAATTAAATGTATATATACATAGATAAGAATATGTAATTAAATGTATATATACATAGATAGGAATATGTAATTAAATGTATACACAAAGACAAGAATTTTTAATCAAATGCATGTACTTGTACACTAATCTATGCAAAAAAAAATATGTAATCAAATGGATATGTAAACGAATGTATGTAGACATACCGTATAACGGTTATTTTCTGCGGCTTGAAATTTTTGCGGTTTAGACCCTAAAAGGTATTAATTCATATTCTGCGTTTTCAATTTCTGCGATTACATTAGACCGCAAAAAATAAATATAGTTAGTTTTATACATTGTTTCAAATTTTGAATCCATCTTTTATGCGTTTTACGGGATTCCGCTGGGGGCAGTACCTCTGACCTGAGTGTAATGAGGGTGTTAATTTTACCATTACGTAACCAGCCATGTGATGACTCTAGCTGCAGTGATTGTCGCGTGGTCAATGTTTTTGTAAAAATTTCCGGTAAAGCACACATTTGTCTCATGCATGATTTGTACCTCAAGAATGTACACGAATATTTTACAAATTATGATGATTAAATAAATTCAATTTTTTTTAACTTCTTCTGACCTGTAATCAAAAAGATTAACCTATCATTATTGGAGATAATTGATCGAGATCTTTCTTAAGTGATTAATTATCTATAAATAATCATCTAATTATGCTATTATCATCTAAGACTAAGATTTGCAAATGAATTTTATAAAAGCGCTTGGAATACATTATCTGCCCATGCAGATTGATACGTGTAACCTGAAATATAAATCACGTCTGATTATTTTGTTACCTTTTGAGTGTGTATTTTTGGAGATGTATAATTATGCTAAAATATGATTCATATATAGTAAGCGTGATTTTTACGAACTGTTCACCCAAACGACATTGAATTGAAATAAAACATATTATGAGTTAATCACGTCTCATTACCGAATACACATTATTGAGTAACATATTGACCACATTTTAGAGTACAACTGGTAGATATGGCAATCATTGCATTTAGTGTACACTTAAAGAATATTTTGCGATTTTAATTTCTGCGGATTTTTTATACCCGCAAAAAATAAACCGCAGAAAATACCCGTTATACGGTAGTCATGAATATCTAATCAAATGCATATGCACAGACTAAATATGTAACTAAAGGTATGAACTTAAAGGGACTTAGACACGATTTGGGCTCAAAATTTTTAATTTTATTTTTCTGTTTTTAATGTTTAGAATGGTTAATATGGGTACTTTTAATGCCTCTTCAAAATTTGAAAGTCAAATATTGAGTTACACACAAGATACAGAGTTTGAAATTCTCTGTTTTGTAAACAAAGCTCGTCTTGTTATTGTTTACATGTGTTTTATTGGTACAAGTTTCAATTAAATGTTGCTTTTTCTGTTGATAATATTATTTATGAACAGATTGAATCAGTTCATCTTGTTTACCACGAGTCATTTTGTCAAAGAAATGGTAATTCCTTACTTTACATTATTTGTAAACAGATATAAGACTCGAGCTTTGTTTACATAAC
>WFKH01003881.1:2633030-2650069 GCA_016163765.1 Magallana hongkongensis | reverse complement strand
CTGTGTGTGAACAATTTGTTATCTCTGTGTGTGAACAATTTGTTATCCAAATGTCAGTCTTTGATAGAACATTATTCTCAATTTATGAACAAGTGTTAACGAATGATCCAAACTACTGAACTTACAAAAAAGGATCTTAAAATGAAAAACAAAAATCTGAATATCTATTAAGAGATACCATCACTTTAGTGTTAGCTTGATGATCAGTAGGGACTTCTCTGTAAAAGTTATGTTTTAATCACAATTTTACAATATTAATCCATGAATGCCTCCCATATACAGGATCAGATAGAACTGCTGAGGAAAGTGGTGAGGTCGTGTTACAGACATCTAGGGCAGGAGAAACTTCTGAATGACTCTAGTTTGCAAACAATGGACACCCTGGAGAAGGAGCAAGAGGAGGATCGCACAGTGGAGGCAGAAACGACAGAGGGCGCCACTGAGCCCCCACTTCCTGTCACTGGTCAGTCCTTACTGGGCTTTGTTTGTGTTGTATTAATTAGTTGGTTTACAGTACATGTATTTGCACAAGTGCATTATATGTTTTAAAATAAAAATTTTTTTGTTGTAATGTAGATTTGAACCAATTTATTTCTCTTAAGACAAGCAGTCCGCTGTACCAGCCAGCGACGCCCCCATCTGGGTGTGCTTCCTGTGTACCAAACAGTTCAGTGACCAAGACACGCTGATGGAGCACCAGGATGAATGTGAAAAAGAGGCTGAGGTCAGGGAGGCCCAGAACAGGATCCTGGAAATCCAGAGACAGAGGGAGGCTCTCCAGAGGAGGGTTCCACAGGTATGGTCCGATATCTCAGTACACATATATATAACACAGGTATGGTCCGATATCTCAGTAGACATATATATAACACAGGTAATGTCCAATGTCTCAGTAGACATATATATAACACAGGTATGGTCCGATATCTCAGTAGACATATATATAACACAGGTATGGTCCGATATCTCAGTAGACATATATATAACACAGGTATGGTCCGATATCTCAGTAGACACATATATATATCCTACTACAAGTTGAAATGTGCCCAGATTAAGGGGGTGGGGTTCAGAATGGTCGAAATCCCCTGGAAAATTCTGACTTGATGAGTTCACTGTTAAGTTACTGGAAATAGGTTTGGAACCCTCAACCACAACACCCAGAAAAAGATTTTGGATTCATGCATGTATATATAGAATACAACTATTGTAGTAACTTGCTTAAAAGGAAAATGAAATAAGGAAATTTTTGTTACAAGGAAATTATATATTTTCCCCATTCCTCACATCTTTTAAACAATATCTGATATGGATATAAAAATTCTCAGTTTAAAGAAACTAAAAACTTATGTCCTCAGGATTTCCTTTTAACCAAGTTTTAATTAAGTCTCTAATTAAAAGAATATATGTTCAGTTGCAGTAGAGAAGTAAAACTTTCAATTTTATGGTGGTCTGATAACATTAATGATAATTAAGATTGTGAAAATGTTCTTGCCCATCATGATCTTTTAAATAAAATACAGTGTAATCAATATGATTGTATTGTACAGCAGAAATCTGGCTAATTCATTGTTTTCCATTTTCTTTATCTAGAAATATAAAAATTTTCCAAAATTTCGCAAAAGGAAAAGGAGAATGCCCTACCCAGACATTAATTATCGGCCAGAGAAACCTGTGTTCATTGGATTATTGGACTTGATGCAGAAACCGGATTCAGAGAAATCGGTGGAGGTTTCTCAGAAAAAAGAAGTGGACAGTGATTGTGAAATTATCGAGGTCTCCTTCCCCGAGGCTCCTCGAACCCCACGGACTCCAAAGTCACTCATGTCTCAACTCAGTCGAGACACCGAGGCCAATTCTCGTCGGAGACATCTCAGTTTTAGTGGGATGTTCAGTGACTCAGAAAGTGGAGAGGAGTTGGAGAAGAAAATCTCTAAAAGTTCACTTTTATTCGGCATTGATATCACCTCAGCCCTAGGCCACAGAGTCAAGAAACATCTGAAGATCGATGCTTCAATTCCTGTTGTCAAGGATTACGAGCAATATTGTGTCGGTGTTAAAAAAAATGAATTCATGGAAAAATTACGTTCAGAGAGAACCTATCCCATTGTGTACAAAAAAAGGAAAAAGTTCGCTTCCAAATTTGCTCACTCTTACAAATTTAATTCTGGTCAACGTCGAGAATTCATGATAACAAAGAAAACAGGATTAACCAAGAGAAGTAGAGAATTACTCTGCTGTCTCAAAAATTGTTCTGTGAAACTCACGAGACTAAAACCAGGAACAATTCACACCTGGTGTCAACGAAAACCGAAAAGAACAATGAAACCACAACGAACATTTGTACCAAACTTCCCTATGAACAACCAGACGTCTACGAGGGTCGATTCTCATTTACGACAGATTCTGAGTAAGCCACTGTATGGTCCAAAGAGTGCGCGAATAAAACAGATCAATGAGAACATCAACAGAATCCGCACCAGTCAGTCCATGCAGCATTACGACATGATCACCAGGGTCGTCACGAGCCCCGACGGAACCGAAACCATGAAAGTCATCTACGTTCCAAAGAAAGTTCAGGAGAATAGGCGTAAACAAACTTTTAATCCATATAGAAAAGTAATTCAAGAAGATGAGGACATTCAGATCATTGAATTGTCCGACTCTTCAGACGACGAGACGGACCAGTCCACCTTAACAGCATCTCCGAGAAAATGTCCGCCACAAATGAATCGAAGTGTTGTTAGACCAGGCACACCTCAATCACGCACAGGGGTACTAAAGCCAACTTCTCTCTCCAGTGAGAATCTGGTAGGGCGTAACAGTCCTATCATGAAGAACAACCAGTTCAGACCGCGGAGTGGTATCATCACTCAATTCGGGATAAAATCTCCCTCCAAGGTTGATCAAGACACAGCCAAACGGCCACCCCACACCACGCCCCTGGGAGCTGTGCCGATGAGGGACTTGTTACCCAGACCTCAGCCATCTTCCCCTGCCAGTCGTAACATCAGCTTCGGACAAGTGACATCACCACTAACACTACGAATCTCAAACCCACGTAGTCTTCTCACAAACTCTGTGTCGGGCAATCATGTGAATGGAACGCCTACTTTGGAGAAGTGTCCTCCGGGGGTGCAGACTTATCAAACTGATAACAGATCAGTCATTTCTGCCAAACCAAATATCCTCCAGCGTCCTCCGATCGCTATAGCACCGTTAAAATTAGTCAGCAATAAGCCGGAGGAGGCAATAGTAATTGATGATGATGATGATTAGAAAAATATTCACTAAAAATTAATTGTATTGATTACACAGACTTTGTCTTGTTTTGTAGAATCTGAATTTTTTTTTATCAATGTACAATATTATATAAATATATGTAATTAATGAGATTTGTACAAATTTAATTATTTATCATGTTCATGCCTAATTTTATTGGAATTGATTATTAGATTCCTATAATTTATGTTTGTAATAGATTGTGACTATGACAAGACAATAGGCTGTGTTTGCGCACTATGCCGATTTTTCTCTATTTCCAAACTGTAAGCTGCTGTTGCGGTATCAACAATTCCTGCATCTTCCTCTTAATGTTCCAGTAACAACTTGTAAAGCAAAACCAAAGAAAACAATTTCTGGATCCATCATTCTATTGTGGCATTTTTTAATTTGATTTTTGTTGTGATTTTGATTTCCCATTCATCCAGATACTTTATTGTTTTGTTCTCATCATATGTGATTAGTTCTACTTAGACTATTTTTTGGTTTATACCAACGCTAAACTTCAGCGTTATGATGGAGTTGCTGGTATATGAAGGATGAGATGAACAATTTGGAGATCAATCTGGGACAGGCATTAATTCTCTTCCTTTCTTATTTTTTGGTAAAGAGGTATTTATAGTTGCCACAGAAGATGGCATTGAACCCTTAGTATATTGTGTAATTTATGTTCATTATGCATTGAAATCATTTTTACTTGATTGATGTGTCATTTTGTGAGTGTGCAGCACCATACCTCTATACAGTGAATATTCAGGTCAGTGTGGACAGGTGCAAGAGACGGATTGTATAAAGTTTTGTATCAAATTTTTCTGTATGTATGGCGATCACTTTTTTGTGATGCGGACTTGTACAAGAATTAAAACCACGGCAGATCATGTGTCTTCCTGTGTTTTGGGTCACTCCAAAGGATGAGCAAATTTTTCCTCCGTTTGTTGTGACTCTTGCCCCCTCCCCCCATGGTTGATATGATTGAACACACAAGGATAATTGTAATACAAATCAAAGGTCCTGACAACTTGGTTTTAACTATTAACTATAATAGACTAATTTTTGCTCACATGTACAACATTTTATCATCACTAGCAAAAGGAAATTTATTGAAGTAACACGTAGGTTCTAAAGATCAAATTTCAAATCTGCTGCATTGCTGAGAAGAAGCAATGTTTTCTTTATCATTGAAAATTTATACCTCACTTTCCCTTGATAAATAAACACTCATTTAGATGATTTTGTAAGGAAGACAATTTGACGACGGTATTTATTGATTTAGGACAATTCAACCTGATTTTTGGCATCACGCTACCCCCGTTAGAATGTAATCTTTTGATAAAAAAAGGAATATAGAGCCATCTTTGGTGCTTTGCTACCATATTCATCTGTACTGTAGTAATGGTGTATTCAGACCCAAAACAAAGTCAGATCAACTTGGAGTTTATTTATTATGTTAAATAAAAAATAAAAAACCCTCAACACAACAAGATTTCCCAATATGATGAAGTTTTATGAAAACTTCTGAAGATAAGTAATAGTTAGATCATATTAAGTAAAATTTAAGCAATTAAGAAGGGGGCGGAGGAAGCGAAGTGACCGAGCCCCCTCTTAATCACGTAAATTTTACTTAATATGATCTAACTTACTTAGAACATAGCCCACTTTTTCATTGGCTGATAAAAAGTTCTGGGCTATATAATCAAATTGTGTCATGTTTGATTATACTTGTATTTGCATACCTACGAATTCAAATATGTATACAAATCTGATACAGAAGTAACATACCAGAAAACAACCATGACATGGAAGGAGCAACTATAATGAGATAAAAGCATATACAAACAGAAAAAATAGCAAGCATATATATAGAACAACAACCCACTATGACAGATAGAAAAACACTTTATCAGTACATTTTTCCTTATTTTGTAAACAACACAACATTTATATAGGTAAGAAATATCACAGATCACATATGTATAAAATTAGACAAAAAAGCAACACTACCCAGCTAAGGTGCAGGGCAGCAGGTGTGTTACCTGTAACAGGTGTGTCCTGTCATTAGTGTCCAGTTACAGCCCTGGCGGTATATAAGTAAGGCGCCCCGACAGTACAGTCAATACAAGCTCAAACTCTACAGCACTCCATCAATAATAAAAAAAATACAGTAAGGAACTTAACAAAAATTTGAATATTAATCCTAATTAACTGTATTATGGATGACGGGGTAATATTGCAGAGAAATCTACTTATTACAATAAATCAACTGAAAACATAGCTTTCATCTTTGGCATTGTTACTGTATATACATGTATTTATGTGCCAATGATACAGCAGTTTTTAAACAAATGCAAATTTTTTTTTTTACAAATTTCTAGTTTAAACCAACCTGCTCCCACAAAACGGACAACTAGCAATGCTGTATCATACAGGGTTTCTGATGTTTCATACAATTGTATGTACTAAGAAACATTTGTGGTAACTTGTGATATGCAGTCAAGAAATCTAATAATTATACATGTCACCAAACAAAATACCAGTAATGAGAAAAAATGCCCATCTGTTTTTCTGTAAGGTTGGCAAGACTTGGTGAACAAGGTTAACTAGACGGTCAGCCAGACCTAAAAATAACTAAAAGACTAATATAAAATAATAACATATACATGTGGTAAGTTGATAACCCAATACTGTACAGGAGCCTTAAAAATACTGGAATTTGGATGAAAAAAACTGTACACTGTCCATAAAAAAAACGGTACAAAAACTTGTAAAAACATTGTTTAAATTCTCCAGTTAATTTTTAAGGTACAGTACCTAAATTCTTAACCGACAGATGTATATTGTTTAAAATGTTGCAGTTAAATTTTGCATAATTTACAAAATTTCATTTAAAATTTGTATCATAATTACAATATTTCGATTAAGCAGGTAAAGCCTGCATTCAAAATTAGTAACATGAGAGAAGCTGTCTTCCTTCTACATCCCAAATACTTAACACATCTTGGAATCAGTAAATGCAACTTTGCTAAATAACAATCTGGCATAGGTTTTTATTATTATAATCCATGATTTAATAATAGTCTTCTGTGGATTTTTTCTGTATTGAGAAAATATTGCTGTGCATGGATTCTGTTTAGTTCATGACATGCAGCTGACAGAGAATCCAACAAAGAAAAAGTTCAGCAGTTAATTAATTCACATCAAATTAAGGTCGATATCCTGAGTTTTAAAGGTAGACAACTCTAGCACCAACAAAAAATGTTAAAATTAATTGAAAAATTATTGACTACTGAGGAATGCTGCTTCATCAAATTTCAAAATCTTACAACAACAATGATCACAGTGTATACAATACGGCACATCTTTTAACCCCAAGGAACCCCACGGAACCCCACGGAACCCTAAGGAACCCCACGGATACCCAAATGAAACAAATTTATAACTCTTGATACTCCTATACAATTAATATAAATGAAACAGTTACAATCAAATTCTCATATTTAAAAGTTCTACTAGTATAAAAAAAATGTCTACAGGTAATAGTTGTTCATAGTTGTAGTCTAAGTCTATCAATTTCACCATCTTTCACTCAGATGTATCGTACGGTGGGTGCCACTGGCAAAACTGTGTAATAATTCAAAACACTGGATTCACACTTCTTCTGTAGGTACATGTTGATCAATGTTTACCACAATGCGTCACTGCCTCTGATAGTTTCGTTGTAGGAGGGAGGAGGGGGTTCATTACCCATGGCAGGCCGATGTGCCCCTGGCCCAGCAGATCTATACCCATTTGTTTGACCACCCCCTGACTCTCTCCACCCTGGGGCACTAGGGACGGGCTGAGTGGGCATTGCCTGATAGCCTGTAAACCCCTGGGCACTGGGAACACTTGGATTCAGTGCATAAGGAAGACTTTGACCTCCACTACCAGAGCCATAGGGGTCGTTGCCCGGGAGAGTGTGTGACGACATAAGGACCTGGGTGTTAGCGTCCGTGACGACCGAGGTTGGATGGGCCGTTTTACCCCCGGAGGCGGGGTGTGATTCCGAGGACACTTCCATTCCGACACACCCTCCACACTGAAACAGGACCAGGATCAGTGTCACCACCAGACCCGCTGACACTGCCACTGACAACACTGTCACTGTCAACCATCCCTCACTGACAGCATCTGAAACATGAGCAGACAGAATGTGTACGAACTCAGTAAAAATCAAATTATCTACATCATTCATGTATTTTGTCATCTACAGTGCCGATCAGACCCAACCTAACAGAAAGTAGACCCATACTAAACCCTGGGTTTACTTTCGGGGTTTACTTCGGGTTTGCTAGAGCAGACTCAGAGTTAACCTTGAGTAAATTTAAACCCAGAGTAAACGCAGAGTGGACACCAAGAGTACACACTGATCAGAAGTAGACCTCTGAAAGCAGACGCTACATGTGTATTTGGAATATACTAGGAGTGGGGCTTACAGGCTTTAAGATGGTAAGATAAAAGACAGGTCTGCTTCACACTTCAGTGCGTAAAGTGGACCCCAAAAGCAAACCCCTTGTAAACCCAACGTAAACCTCCATCGGACCCAAATTAAGTAAACCGCAAGTAGACGCTAATTTTTGAAAAGCAGACCCGGAGTAAACCCGGGTTTAGTTGGGGTCTGTTCTGGTGTCTGGTCGGTACTCATATCTAGCCAAGGGTTTATAATCTGCTTCTCTTCAAGAGAATTGGATCCAAAACCCTTGGCTAGTGTACATCCTGTTGGAGTGTTCAGATGGAGTTTTTTCATCTTGATGGAAAATGAAGAAGGAATTATTTAATGAGAATCAGCACAGAGGATATGAAACAAAAGTATTGACTTAAAGTGGCACGGTGACTCAAAAAAGATGTTTTACTTTTTGATTATGACAACGGAAATAAGAAGAGTTATTCGAAATTTCATCATACGGAAGGTTTCACGCATCATAAGTCATCACTTATCAATTTACAAGTCATTAAAACTCATCCGGAAATTGCACATGTAAACAATCCGAGTTGTGTTGGACATTGTTTTAGTGTCACGTGATTGCGATTTTTGTCTAAAAATAGTTATAGTGGGATTGACACACAGAAAAAAGAATTTGAATTTGAAGCTATTCGATGTCTGTGGTAAGAAATATGCATTAATAGAGAATGCATCTTAATAAATATATAGTTCCTGAAGACTTCATGTTTCAATGAGAGGCTTCTGGCTCATGATGTATGCCACGCTGCAGTATTTACATTCCCCTGCGCTTGCGTGGCTATGAAGCGGAAGAAAAACTCATATTTTCGTGTTGGCCCAACGCTTAATTCTATTTTTCTCTTTTTAATTTGATTTATTTACTTTTGAACAACGTAATTTTTCAAAAGTTCATCTTTTCATATGATATATAAAATATGTGGACATCGTGTAAAAATTCGATATTTGCTAAATCATGGGTTTCTGCGTCACCATGTCTCTTTAATACATGTACCTTTAAGTTATACATGTTATATAAGGAAACAAAAATACCCACATTTAAATTTTTAATGATTCCTGGGGTTCATGATAATTAAAAATAAAATATCTGATTGTTAGATAACAAATATTATTACTGTTTACAGATCAGTTATGTGTTACCTGTTTGATGAGCAGACACAAGGGATAAGACACCTAAGAATGCGCACAAAATTTCTTGCCACTGTAAGCTCTTCATTTCCTTTCCTTGTACAGGAGTTGTATTAAAGTGTAGCTCACACAGTCAGTCAGTCTATCCAGATTACATATATAGGGCCTACAATCTAAAATAACCAGTTGGAGAAAATCAACACTTCTTCTTCGACGACGATTGAGAGAGACGTTACCTGAGCAAGTAGAGTCGCAGAAGTAAAAATCCGCAAATTACATTGCAATATATGCGATTGAGCAATTAGAGTCACAGAAGTAAAAAAAATTCGCAAATTACATCGCAATATACTTATATATGCGATTAAGCAATACACCAAAGTGAAAGTGCGTATGACTTCCTGTTTACTAGTGCCAAGGGAAGTCACTCCTATTCAATAAAGTGTGTGTGGGGGTGTGGGGGGGGGGGGGGGGTATTGTTAGGAATAGAAATTTATTTCCTCTGGAAATATATGTTTATGTTTATGTTTATTCACCAATCAAGGGCCCTCGGGGGGCATATGCATTATAACAATAAAACAACATGATTATAACAAATAATGGATGAAATATATAAATATTGTACTGTTAAGTAAGCATAGTAAGTTACAATGGGAGGTACATTTGATATAACACACATCAAGTTGTCATACACATATGCAAGGGTATATACGAAATCCTTTCACAAGTTGGTTAAAATAGATGAGGTTTGAAACCTTTAATCAGTTTTATGTTTCTTACAATTATATTGTAACGCCAAAAGAAATCAATTATAGAAATTTCACTAATTATCCAAATGTCACGGTTATAAAAAAAAAAAAAAAAAAAAAAAAAAAACAAAAAATTTTAAAAAAAAAAATCCCTGATTAAAACCCCCCCCCCCCCCCCCAACCCCCCCCCCCCCCCAAAAAAAAAAACCCAACCAAACAACTCACATATGTATACGAAATAATACCGGTATATCATATACAGTGCTGTATGTGGATAATTAGCAATTTTGTTGCCTGACGTCTTGTCATACTTACGTTTATGTTTAACAAAACCTTCATTTTTTGGAAAATCGTTGTGGGTTGGGCATGCAACTTCCACGTTTAGTTTATCCCCCTACCCTGAACCCCACAATGAAATTAGGAGACAAACTTCAATATCAACGATTTAATTTTGTATTTGTTAATCTATAACGATCTTTTAATGTTTTGAGATAACAAAAAGAAAAAAAAAAGAAGAAAATTGTCGTAGCGGCTTTTCCCGAAATTAATTTCAACGTTTATTATGACGTCGCAATGTGTGACGTAGCCTAAATTAACGTTTATTTACTTTTTGACCGCATGTGAATGGAGACCACAATGACTGATCTACAAGTGGACAATGTTTTTGACTTGGATCCCCAAACCCAACTACACGAAATGCGTCTACAGGGGATTTTTTGCGATGCCTTCATCAAGACTCCAGTTGACAACACTCGTTTACCAGTTCACAGAAACGTTATGGCAAGCTGCAGTCATTATTTTAGATCGCTGTTTACGTCTGGTTTGAAGGAATCGGAGGAGAATGAGATCTCCATTCACGGTGTATCAGCGAATACGATGAACCAAATCATTCAGTACGCATACATCAGAAAGGCGATCATTACACCAGATAATGTGGAAGATCTTCTGGCAGCCTCGGACAGATTTCATGTTTTCGGACTTTTGAAAGAATGTACCAACTACCTTTATGATCAAATCTCTCCAGAGAACTGCATTGGAATTTTTAAATTTTCGCGATTTTATAACTGTGAACAGCTGTCGCATAACACCTGGAACTACATCATTCGCAATTTCAAAGAGGTTGTTGAAAAAAGTCAAGAGTATCTTCAGCTGCATGTGGATGATTTGAAAGAAATTTTGGACGATGACGATCTTTCTGTGAGGAACGAAAGCGAAGTTTTTGCGGCGATTCAGAGATGGGTGGATTATGACACAAGGGGCAGAAAAGATCATTACACAAATCTTCTTAAATCTGTTCGTTTTTGTTTCGTTAATCTCGACTTCTTCCAAACCAAAATCCAGAGAAACAAAACGCTGTTGACTCTAAGAGACTGTAAAAAGCTCATCAACAGGGTCGCAAACCTAATGCGCATATTCTACGAGAGTCCGTTCATTATAGACGACAACAACACGCTGTTAAGACCTCGGGTCCCCCCGGAGATCATCTTTACCGTGGGGGGTTGGTCCAGTAGCGGGGTGGTGGAAACCATGGAAACGTATGACAAAAATGTGGACCGCTGGTACGTCACCAAACCGAGCATGCCCAGTTCCCGCGCCTACCACGGCACGGTCTTCATGGACGGCAGCATCTTCATCATCGGCGGCTTTGACGGCAACCAGTACCTGAACAGCGTCTACCGCTTCTTCCCCGACGACAAGACGTGGGAGGAGAGGGCGCCCATGTACATCATGAGGTGCTACGTCAGTGCCGTGGAACTAAACGGTATAGCTTTGACTGTAAAGCTGAAGGGGCACCAGTTGTTTTAAGTCCGTATTGGAAATAAATATATTTTATTTAAAAAAGAATTAAGTACATGTTTTGGTCGGAATTTCACGTTAACTTTTGCGCAAACTTAAAGAAAATCCAAAAATTTCACTTCATATTGTTCTGAATCACGGACTGTAGGTTTGATTTACGCATGCGGGGGATTTGACGGACGAAATCGACAAGATTCGGTGGAGAAATACGACCCCTTGAAGAATCAATGGACGCACGTACAGCCGATGTGGAGGAAACGTAGCGACGCCGGGGCCACGTCACTAGACGGTCAGAGAGAGAGAGAGAGAGAGAGAGAGAGAGAGAGAGAGAGTAATCAGAATAGTTTCCGAAATACAAACAGATCTTTTTTCTTAAAAGGAAACTCTCTACAGATGGCTTGGGTTGACATTATTATTTTTTTTCTTTCAAAATTTGATTTGCAAATTGAAATGACATTGATTCATTTACTTAAGGAAATAGCAAAAATCCTTCGTACAATAATGCGATTTTGTGTCGTTTTCTACATAAAGCTTCGATCATAATATTTCGGTAACATAATATACTGATAATCAAAACAAAATTGATACGTTTTCTAACACTTATATTTTTTTTATGTCAGATAGAAATCTATCAATGGCAATTGTGTTGCCGATTTCTGTTAAAAATGTTTTTATTTCGTGGGTGTACTCAATTAAGGTGCCTTTAATTAATAATGGAAACATATTGAAATTATTCTAGGCAAGATATTCATTGCTGGGGGATTTGACGGTACTTCCTGTCTGGACTCCGCAGAGTACTACGATCCGTTAACTGACCAGTGGACGATGCTACCGGAGATGACGTCACGGAGAAGTGGCGTCGTGCTGGTGGCGTTAAACAGAGAACTGGTTGCCCTGGGTGGTTACAACGGCAGCGACCGGCTGGCGTCAGGTATACTTATCAATCACTTTTATCATTCATCTCCTTTGTTAATCACACGTAAGATAGTGGTTCGGCATGTGATTCAATTCAGATATACTTATTAAATAGTAAATGATTTCAAGCTTTTCAAAATGTTCCTTATGGCTAAAAATAGTAATTAGGTTGCTAGTAAAAATAGAAACAAATGGCGAATTTTCAGATCCTGTAAAACTCAAACATTTAAAAATATATGAAAAGTTCCACGCACTTTTCTGAACAATGATTTACTTATAAATTTAAAGATATATGCAAGTTTTTTCCCGAGACATGATCTTGAAATTTATTACGAGTGAAATCTATTTTTAATTTTTAAAATTCAGCCTAATAGGCTTTCGTATGAAGTTGTACTTGGCCATGTGACGTTAAGTGCACACTTGTACCTCAGTAATGTTCTGAACTTATTTGCACACAAAATATTCTGGGCTTTGTTGTTTTGTGTAGCGGAGCGGTACAGTAGCCTGACCCGTTGCTGGTATCCCATGTCTTCCATGTTACAGGGACGAAGTAACTTTGCTGCGGTAATACTGGACGGGAAGCTGGTGGTCATTGGTGGATACGATGGTAAGATAGCTCTCTCATCAATCCCTCATTGAAAAGTTCAACAGACCATGAATAAAACAGTAAAACAAACACAACCACAGACTAGCAATTTTGATTTGTTCTAAACCTAACTTGTTATTTCCGATCGGTTTATAACAATATAGATAGGTGGAATGAAACTGATTTCACTGTTAGCATGAATTCATTATAAGCGTGTTCCCTATACCTATGTTGTACTGTACAATGGCTACATTAAATCCCATTATAAGACTTGGCATCACTGAAATCGTGTAGAATTACTGATATTTGCTGCTAAATCTACATATAACTGAACAGTTAACTTGTACAACAAGATGATAACAATGGATTCAATGTCCCTATACTAGAGGTATAGTTCTGCTTCTTCTTTTATCAGGTTCCACTACATCCCCAAACACAGAGGAATATGACCCTGTGAAGAAAGCCTGGCGGGCTTTATTCCCCCTGAACTTTGGGAGGAGCGCGGTCAGTGCATGCGTGGTGTCTAACATCAAGAGTGGGCGGGAATTCTCCTACCACGGTCTGGCCAACAACAGCGATAACTTCTGATGAACTCGATGATGCCCTGTGTCATCTATATACAAAATGTGCATTCAGTATAAAAGAAATTAACAAATTACTTAACTGTTTAATTAAATCCGTCCTTATACCATATCATGGCTCATAATGTCACCTCTTTACATAAACATTGAAAACTCCAAATACCACATTTTGTGTTCATTTGTACATATCTTTTATTTTGATTTATATCATCTGATCTGGTATGAACAGCCATTGATATGTAACAGTTCATTCATTATCATTATAAAGCATCATGGTATTGGCACTTGGTGGTTTAACAAAATACAACCTAATACAACAATGTCAGTCAACAAGGATTCCATCAGACAGACTCAATAGGCTAAAACAAAATCACAAACACAATATAATGGCTCTTCTAAAGAACCCACACAGACGGACTTACTGAAGTAAACCTGTGTCTATGAGTATAACAATTCTCCATATGCTTGGTGTAAATAACATAAAAATAAAACCTTTGGTAGAAAAAAAATCTGCACCAAGTTAGTATATTGCTGTATATGCCGCTCTGAATGTATTCACCTCACCATACATTAATATCAATCACAACACATAACAAAGGTATATTGCACAACATTTTAAACCAACATATTGCAGAAGCTAAAATTCTAGAAAACAAGTTAAAAACTCTTCCTATATTAAATGATCTCTATATTTAAAATCAACAACATAATACAAGTAATACAGGTTAATAATAACAACAACATTTGCTCTTCTACTGGGGAATCTATGTGTAAATATCCCTACACACTGGTTAATCATAGAACATATTGCTGAATAACTTGGGTTAAAAAATTACTATCAGAATTTTCACAGATAATAAAAAGAACAATGCCATGGTTTTGGATAAAAACAATCTATGATAAAATTTCGGAAGAGAGTAGTTATGAACACATCCATTCATTCATTTTCCATTTTCAATTAGTTAGTCTTTCCCTCAGCTGACCTTACAGTTTGGGTGCACTTCTATCATTAGTAACAGTTTTCTTGAGGGAAATCCCTGACCGGATGTCACCCAGCAGGGCAGCCCTACCCCCAGGCCCTCCCGAAGAGGGTGGGGGAGGAGGTGGGGCCTGGGGAGCCGGAGGGGGTCCCCCTGGACTGAGGACCAGGGGTGGAGGTGGGGGTGGTGGGGGTACGCTCACCATAGGGGGGCCACCAGGAGGAGGAGGAGGAGAGGGGGGCTTGGATCCACCACTCAGAACATTTGACCTGCTCTCCATGTTTTCTGCCTTTGTTGCTGTTCTCTTTGTTTTCTTTCTGTAAATTTTAAGTTGTAATGAAGTAATAAAGCCAGCAGTGTAATCAAGATCCTAAAACATGTAACACATAAAGCCGGCAGTGTAATCAAGATCCTAAAACATGTAACACATAAAGCCAGCAGTGTAATCAAGATCCTAAAACATGTAACACAAGATCCTAAAACATGTAACGCAAGATCCTAAAACATGTAACACATGAAGCCAGCAGTGTAATCAAGATCCTAAAACATGTAACACATGAAGCCAGCAGTGTAATCAAGATCCTAAAACATGTAACACATAAAGCCAGCAGTGTAATCAAGATCCTAAAACATGTAACACCTGAATTGATTTTTAATAGATTCAGTTTATAGGTTGTTATATTCATACTCACTTTACGGGTTTACCAGAGTTGACTGTTTTTATAGCTTTTTTCATTTCTTTTGATAAATAAATCTACAAATTCAAGATTCTACTTTTTAACCTTTCAGAAAAATGGGAAAGAAATTCATTTATAAGCTTATTTCATGAAATATCAAATGTCTTGATTTCATGCATAAAATGACCAACCTTAGAGGGATTGAACTTGCTCATCTCTACCAAGTTAACTGCTTGAAAGAAAGCCAGCTCTGATATCTGAAATGAAAGAAATTAGGATTAATTTTCTTGACATGGCATTTAGGTTTGACACATTTAATTTGATAATCAAAAGGCTGAAATGACAATTCATTTGAATTTTCCGATATTACATATTTTTTCTCAAGTGACATACCAGTTTATGGGGAACATTCAATATTTTAATAGGACTGAAATACAGGGTTTAATCACTCCATCACAATTAGCATAAAGTACTGAGTATCACCTCTGTTAGAGAAGGGTATCTTCCACCAGTGTCTTCACCAAATATGAAGTTCAGCACCTACAACACACAAGATGAAACTCTTAATCAACATCCGTGTTCATCAATCTCATTAATCTATAGGAATATAACAGGATTTTCACAGAATAGTTTCTACATCACTCTGAGATTGATGTTTGATTCATTTTAATTGACAAGAAAAAGGCTACAATAATAAAGTGACCAATGGGTGTTGATAATTAGTCTTAAAATGGTGACCTCTTTCTCTGAACACCAGACAAGACACTGGGAATAATGTCCAAAGAACAGACCTCAATAATCTAATTAAGAAATAAAGTACGAGTTTTTGTGAATGTTGCAGAATAACCTCCGAGATCGAGAAATGTTGTTTTGAAATATAAAAGCCGAGGCGTTAGCCAAGGTTTTTATATTTCAAACAACATTTCTTTAACATTCACAACATATCCTTTAACATTCACGATAACAAGAACTTTATTTCTATTCTACTAAGAGCCCAGTATTTCTACAGATCATTTTGACGGCTGTTCCGTGTTACCCCAACGGTTTTGTTAGTAATGTTTACATGTGTATCGATCAAAGGAATCACATGTAGACGACAGAATTTTTCTTTGGATTTTTAATACTCTTCACTTATTTATAAAATATCTTTGAATCATATTCCTAATATTTTAAGGGCAATTTAATACGATTATTACTACTACACATTATATATTTTATGTAAAAACATGCAGTGAAAATGTGCTAGGGAGGTCCTAGGAACAGCCGCATTGATCTCTTAAAAATAAACATTTGATGCAATACACATCGTTTTGACTGGAACTAACACATGAAATTGACATGGTTTTAAAACTTTTTATGGTTTGAAGTTGTACTTTCATGATCAGTGCGAGACAAATAGGTATTTCTGATCTGATAATTTACTGATGACATTTGTGGTATATTGGAGAATAATGTCAGCGGCATCTCTTCGATCTCGGCAATAACTGTACTAGAATTTCAGATTGTGCATACCTTGATTTATCTAAAACAGAAATGCTTTATAACCTATACTGATTTTGAATAAAGACTTAAGTCTGTTTTTCAGTGTTGCACAACTCTCCATTTTAAACTGAAACTCACAGTGAATAAAAAATAAATAATAAAATCACTACTTACAACCATTACCTTTTTTAAAAAATTGTATATCATCGTTATGTTACCTGTACCTAACCTTGTTGGTATTACACCTTGATCTTGTACTTGTGTATCAATTATCAATTATTACCAATACCTTTCTCTTTGATCTGTTAGCTATTGTGTATCACTTATGACCCATCATGGATTAGCTTTTCACTTTGATCTGTTACCTATT
>WFKH01003881.1:2622708-2633020 GCA_016163765.1 Magallana hongkongensis | reverse complement strand
GTATCAATTATGACCCATCATGGATTAGCTTTTCACTTTGATCTGTTCCAATTGTGTATCAATTATGACCCACCATGGATTAGCTTTTCACATTGATCCTCACACAAAAGGTGACCACACCCAAGCTACCCACTAATCACCCCAAAGCTGGCCTATCTGACCAATTACAGGGATGGATTCACCAATCATTGACTGGCTTCTTAATTGATTGGACAAATTAACCAATCATAACACAGTTAAGACTTCCACCAGCCAATGATATTCTTTGTTAGCACCTCAAGCTGAAACTAATCAGAATCCAGGTCTATATAAAGACCCAGCAAGCTGGGTGGTCATCAATCACTCATTGTGAGCCAATCTTACCTATCGTTGTGCTATTGTGTACCTTCAATAAAATTCCTCATCAAGTGTACATATTGTGCACTTAGTGAGAAGTGTGCTGTGTGTCACCAAAGTGCTCTATTAATGTGTTTGTGAAAAGATGCTCTTGTGAAATATTAAGTGAAATCTTAGTGGAGTAGTGTTTTAGTGTCAAAAGTGTGCATTAGTGTTCTTCAGTGTCAGTGTAGTGATCCATCATGGCTTCTCGTTCTTCCTCTCCTGCCATCACCATCAACTTCACCACCACTCTTGAGGACATCATCAAGGCAACCATCTTTTACGACGCCCCACCAACCCCTCAACCCTCCACCAGCCCAGTCAACACCAGCGTGGACACCAGTCAAGCTGAGACCAGATTCGACGAGTGCCTAAGATCCCTCTTCAGTGACCATCCCACACCAGAGAAATCTCATGACCTTCACTCCGACCTCCACCTTGCTCTTCAGTGCCTTCCACCACCCAGTCCAAAGAAGATCTTCAGTGACAGCACCATTTCCTCCACAGAGATCTTCACTGCTCTCAAGTCCATCTTCCGCTCTGAAGCCGACTCATCCACTCCATCTGTGCTCATCAAGTCCGTCCAACCAGAGATTTCACCAGCCGACCGTGAACAGCAACTCCTGCAGAGATTCAAGACCCTCCGTTCCTTCCATCCCCAGGAGATCAATGACCTGTCATCCTTCTTCAAGTACCAGAGTGCCCAGGTGGAGACTGACCGCTACTGTGCCCTTCATCAGAACTCCAACCAGCCCCTCCACATCAGAGAGAGCATCAACCAACACTACAACATCACCCACCATCGCATCATGGACCGTGTGGAGAGCAGTCTTCAGTTCCTGGAGGACAACCTCGCCACATCCCAACCCAACCAGACCATCACCCCACAGCAACAGACCACCACCCAGAGCAACCTCCGTAGCAGACCGTCCCTGTCCCAGAAGGCCGTTCAGCTGATGGAGGAGTGGTACTACAGTCACCGAGATCACCCCTACCCACCCTCTCACGTCATCCAGGACCTGGCCAGGAGAGGAGGAGTCAAGGAGGAGCAGGTCAAGAAGTGGTTCTCCAACAAGAGGAACAGAAGCCGGAGGTCATCAGGGGTCAACAAGAAGAGGTCAACTGGTGTCATCAAGAGTGTGCCCTGCTTCTGGTGAATGTGCTCTGTGATATTTGTGCTACATTTGTGATATGTGATGTGTTTGTGCAAATCTTCAGTGGGTCCTACTTGTGAATGAGATAGTGCTTTGTGATATTAATGTGTGCTCCACTGTCTGTGACTCATGTGATGTCATTGTGCAATGCTTCAGTGTTGTGCTTTTAGTGAGTATAAAAGTGCTATGATATATCTATCAAATATGTGTTCTTTGATATGTCTGATGTTAATCCTTCAGGGTGCTGATAAATGTGCAATTTCTCTGTGATATCTTTACTACATCTTATCATATTTTGATATTTCTTTGAAGGTTAAATGTATATAGTTGTTAAATGTATATAGTAATGGTAATATGTAACCTGTATAAAACCATATCAAGTGCTATCATAATGAATGTATTATATTGTTTATTTATCATTGAACATGTTCCTATTCATTGCAAATAAAATATATGCATAAATATAAATGTTGGTCTTCATGATCGGGGGAGAAAATCAAACATATGAAGCTACATGTAATTTTATGATCTAAAATGTGGAATTCATGACAAAGGACATTAACTCTTGAAAAGTAACAAGTACAACACAAGACACAGGATACAAATCCTAAGATTACAAAGAAGAGGAAAAACAATTACAATCTATACTCCATTAATAATACAAATCCTGAAATTCACCTCATTTAATGAAAAAAAAAAAAAATAAAGACCATTCCTGTGATTTAAGCATTGCATAGACAATTGAACTTCTTTCGTTTTTTTTTTTCATGCCAACAATTGGAATCAAACTGTAAATAATTCATCTTGTGTAAGATAAATGTATAAATAAATGCTTAACAGGGTATTATTATTTTAACTCGGAATAATCATTTAACTCGGAATTCTATAAAATTGTGTTTTAGTTGTAGTTGCTGTAGTGAGACATCAGTTATGCAGAAATGATGATTTGTTGTGTAGAAGTTGGTACAATATGTATAAGGGGTATATTCATAGATATTGTTTGTTTGTTATTGTGTCTTTAGAGTTTAATGAAAAGGGGAGGGGGGGTTAGTTACTTCTGTGTGCAGTGTTAGTTGAGACATGCACAGAAAGGTTAGTCCAAGCATGGACTATCCCTTTTGCACATGCGTTAAATTGGATTTGAGCTAATTTGGCCTGTGGGACAGCAACCCCCCCCCCCCCCCCCCAAAGGTGGAATGAAAATGATGTATGCTTAACAAATATAAAGTTACCTATAATTACTCAAAACAAAATACATAACAGTAAATGTAATACTTACAGCATTTTAAAGAACACAAAATTCCACTTTTAAGTTATTTTTCACAAAATATTTTTTAAATTTTCTTTTGACATTCTCTCTTGATTTATTATTATTATTAAGACATTTTGTATCTTTAAATTAAAAAGCAGATAAATAGCATCATATTATTCCATCTTGTTTTGACATTCGTTTCATAATGGAATCCTAAAACCAATATTTCCAGGATCTTTCATAACTAAAAAAATTTCCCACTTCTTGCCAAATGTGTTTTACAAATTTACAACTAAATAAAAGATGTTCACAGTCTTCGATCGTTGGAGAAAACCATATTCAGCTGAAGGCTTAATTCTAGCCAATATACCAAACAATTTGTTCCATCTGTTTTCATATATAGGTCTTTGAAATTTCATATCCTCAAAAATAGAAAGGTAAAAATTACTCTTCAACCATTCTGTATTTCTACCATGGCCAATCTTTAAAGATAAACCTAGCATTTTGTTGTACATTTATGTATTTTGCATATGAACAATCAAAGCTATCTATATAATTCTTAATTAATTAAAACATGTTCTAATCATGATATATTCACCAAATATGTTATTTTTCTTGATGTTAGAAAAATGATAAAGTTTTCTGAATGTTTTGCCTGTGACAGTCAGACTGGTTCGAATACTGGCACCAGATAGCTAAGTTGGAAGAGCACCTGACAAGAGATTTAGGGGGCCCTGGTTCGAAACCCAGTCTGGTCTGTCATTGTTTCTCCCATCCCATTATATGCCTTTCTCAAACATAAATATAATTAATAAACAGCATTGTTAAAAAGTCATCAGGATATGAACTTGGTTGGTACGTGATCAGATTTTCTGAGAAGCCTTTCACATGACATTGCTGCCCATAATGAATGGCAAAATGTATTAAATATTAAATACCTTTATTTTAATAAAAGTAGCATAGCTCCCAGAAGAATTATTTAAATGTATCTGCATAATTTTCTTATTCATCTTCTACTTATACACAGTATTACATCATTTAAAACAAGTATTTTATCTCTGTTTCTTTCAATGCACCATAACTGTTATAAATGTTTATTGTATGGCAGTGTAAGAGATAATGTACGTAACAAGGAGAGGACTACTTAACGAGGTTGAGTACAGTTCCAGTACGCACGCTTTCGTGCAGCGTTTCATTTGCATTGTGATGTCATCTTTTTGCTTGGTTGACTCCATGGCGTTATGGTTTCAACTGCAGATATTTAGCGAAATTTAGCTCGTTCGATGCATAACATTGATATTATATTGTAGAATAAACATAAATGTCTTGAAAATTAAGCTTTATTTGGGTTTGGGTCGAAAATGTGAAGAGGGTTCAGCAAGCCTAGCTCTCTGTCACGTCTCCTTACCATGCCTAAATGGTTTGAACATATTTTATTGCATTAACATATACAAATGGTTCGAACACAAGTTCTAACAACTTACGAGGTTCTTACCAAGTATAACAATTTACAACTGTGTAGTAGTTTAGAATTTTAGAATGGAAAGTACATAGAAATGGATATTACTAAAATGGTTAAATTACTGAACAAACGTACATGTATTTATTAACAGTTCTGTTTGAATTTGGTCTAGGCAGTGAGACTGAAATTAGGAGAATCTACCACAATCTCTGATAACTCGTTGAACAGCTAAAAAAATACATTGGTTTAAATTGACAGTCAGAGATTCATCTCCCCACGAAAGAAAATGACAATTAATAATGTTAATTTGATTTAAATTTAAAAGGTTTGAAATTTCTTACATCCAAAAAACAAATGATAAGAATCTTCTGGTAATCCACATTGGCAATTAGGGCTTTTAAAATAATATTTCTTCTGAAAAGGTCGAAGTTTAAGATACAGTTATGTCTATAAGTATTTCAAGACAGTAACCATGTATTTTATATTTATGACCCTGAATATGTGTTGTTATATATATTTTCATTACTTAAATATGTCTGAATGTCTTAATAATACTATAAAGATCACCATTTCCGCCTTTGTCAAATATAAAATAGCCATTATCCGACAAATCTGGGAAATTGGGCATACAAAAAAAAAACTTTGATAAGACCCCAGGAACAAACCAGGAGGCAAAAGGTTTTTTTTATTTGATCATTTGATGCCTTTTAGCAATAACTTTCATATGTAGAACAGAAAAAAAAATCCCTAGGGCAGAAGTTAAAAAAAAATGAAAAAAATGTGAAAAATTGATACATTTCAAGCGAAATCCCATAGGGTCCTATGTTAAAAATTAACAAACTTTGAGATGACCCCCTAAAAAAACAATGTGGTAAATGTCTGATTTTTTGGTTTTAAAATAATAATTATATCAGTAGAAATTCATGTAAAAATTTCATTAAAAAATCTAGGGCGGAAAAAATTAGACCCGGCCTCGTTAAGTTTTTTTGACTTGTGTTCAATTCTATTCAAGAATTAAATGTAGATAAGTATTTCCTGAAAAATATGCTCATTATGTAATAGAAATTCTGTTCAGTTGTTTAAGAAGGGCTGCACTCAAAAACTGTTTCTCTTTATATATTCAGTAATGACTAGCATTTTTAAAACTATGGAAGTATGTAGCAAAGGACATTTTCACATTATTATAAGTACATGTGTCCATCAATATTTTTGTGAAATTGTCTTTGATTAAAACTCATGAGTGTTGCTTAAACTCATGAGTCGTTTTAAATAAATATCATGACATACATGTTATTAGAAGTACCGGTATGACTCATTTTGAAATTGGTTTGCAACATGTAGGTTCCAAATGATAAGTACATGATAATCATGTAAGATGTGAAACATACAACTATGAATGTGCAGGTTGGCTTTATGCAGTACATATTAAAATGCAAGTTACAGTGGGGAGGTATAATTTATGGGACATAATTCACTAAGGACCTCTAGGTTTTTGACATCTGTAAAGCTGCAGCATGCATAATAGAAAGGCTTGTCAACTCTGTGCAGGCCGGGAACTATATAGCTAATGAGTGAAATATAAAGGGTCTAAGTGCTATAATCGAACAGAACAGAGTGACAAACAGGTCAAAAACCTTGTACCGGTACACTTTGCAATACTTGTATTAAGTGTGTATGGAGTGTGACAGGGTGTGGCTTTAAAAACATTTACTTTTGAACCTATAAATATGCAGAATTTTACTGGAGGGTAATTAATCCATTGCAATGTGATAAGGAATTTTGTTCTCAATGTGGGAATGATGACCAACCCGTTTGCTAGGTTTTTATATAAACTGATATATGAATTATTTCAGCTTTGGGTTCCAACAAATAACATCATATTGGATGTAGGAAGTCCTAACTGTGCTATGATTGGTTAATTTGTCCAATCAATTAAGAAGCCAGTCAACGATTGGTGGACCTATCCCTGTCCCTTGGTCAGATAGGCCAGCTTTGGAGTGATTAGGGGGTAGCTTGGGTGTGGTCACCTTGTGTGTGAGGATCAAAGTGATAAGCTAATCTATGATGGGTCATAATTGATACACAATAGCTAACAGATCAAAGTGAAAAGCTAATCCATAAAGGGTCATAATTGATACACAATAGGTAACAGATCAAAGTGAAAATCTAATCCATGATGGGTCATAATTAATACACAAGTAGTTTACAGATCAAAGTAATAAGTTAATCCATGAATATTGGGTCATAATTGATACACAATAGCTAACTGATCAAAGTGATCAGCTAATCCATGATGGGTCATAATTGATACACAATAGGTAACTAATTGTTACACAATAGCTAACAGATGAAAGTGAAAAGCTAATCCATGATGGATCAAAGTAAAAAGCTAATCTACAATAGGTTATAAGAATCTTACTACTGTTTAAGAACTTTCGCAGCTTTTATGCAGTCATTGGTGTGGCTTTTAAATCTTTCTTGGATATTATGTTTCTATTTAAGATCAATATATCAAAGTATTTGAAGGTTTTCAAAGACGACTTACATCAGAGAACAAACTACCTAATTAAAAAGGGGCACAACTCCAACAAAAAATTTCTGCAAAGGATGAATGCACTTAGTGCCGGGTTTTGGGTCTTTTTCGGTCACTTCTGTTATGGTTATTTGTTAACCTAATATCACTTTTGTTAATTTTTTTAAAGAGTCTAGTTAATTTCCAACATGAACTAAGATTTTAGACTGTGATACAATAAGCTCACTCTATGTTTTTCACCTTACAACTTTTGAAAAAAGGAGAATTTTCTCTTATCTGCCCTTGATCGAACATATTAAAGATTGATATTAATATGCATGAGAGGTAGAGCTGACATTATCAGAATGGTACTAAAATTAGACTAGCATGAATAACAATGCCATGTATATAAATTTATGTGATTACTCTTTCACCATAGCCGTATCTATTCTATAATGGTACAAGTATACTATTTAGTACTATGGTTTTAACAATAAGACCACGTCCATGTTAGTACAGAAGACTTTAAAACAATGCTTGACAACTTAACATGTTCAAAAACATTGTCCATGTTAGTACAGAAGACTATAAATCAATGCTTGCCAACTTAACATGTTCGAAAACATTGTCCTAGTTAGCACATAACATGCTACCTTACACGTCACGTGATAGAATTGTGTATTCACAAAGTTACCTGATGTGAGAAATCACATCGTGAAATATAATTTTCAACATATATCAACACTTGGTTACAACAGGGAAAGTGAAAGTAAGAAGAAGCAGTTTATTTAAACAATGAGCGCATGTTTGTCTATTAATCTCTTTGACATAACTTTGATAATGCAAATATACAACTACTGTTAAAACAAAGAACAATAGACAAACATGTGCTGACTATGTATGAAGTCAGTAAAAAAGTGGGCGTCTTCATTATCGTATGGAGATTCAAGAAATCGTGATGACCCCCGTGTATGAAAACAAATTCGTACTTGGTAACAATATACTTTTATTTAACGCAATTGTGTAAAGTTGCAGTTTAGATGTTGACCATTTCTGCAATTGAAAGAAAAAATTCTTCTTTTAAAAGTTTATTTTCTCGCAAATATCACATGTCATGCAGTCATATACACAGTCCTCCTTTGCATATCTTCCTACACCAAAAAGTTTCATGCAATTCTGTCTAAATGTTATTCATAATATAACAGTTTTAGAATCTTAGTACTCACTTTAAACAAAACTATCAACCCATTGTTAATATAACCTATTTGCTTATTAAGAATATAAATGGTTCTCATTCCTTAGACAATTTTTCTTTTTTCCAAAGAAATTTATAATTTCTTTGTGAAAAATTATTTAATTTTCAAAAATTTCTGTGTTTGTTTTTCATATCTCCATTCTATCTTATTTTTATCATGATAAAGAATTGATTCAATTGAATAATGCAAACAAGACACTTCTATTATTTTATATTATATCTAGTTTATTAAAACCAACAATAACATGAAATATATTAGTAAATATTAAGCATGCAAGCACTTTTCATTAATTAATTGCATATTTATAGCACTAGACAAAAACCTGCAAAGTTCAAAATCACTATTCAAATTAAACAACAATAAATTACATAGAGCACTAAATCATCACAACCAATTCTCCTCTAATGGACAATGGTCATACATCACAAAATACAAGGATATCAAAATTAGTATAAGCACTGAACGAAAGTATAAATACAACAGACAAAGCAAACACATCACATGGACAGCACTAATACAATCACAGCTCACTGAAGGTTTGCACAAAAACATTACAGATCACAGGCTCAGATGGATATCACAGAGGACTAACACAAGATGAATATCACAAAGAACTTTCCATTCACAAGCAGGACACACTGAAGAGCACACAAGTTGTATATCACAGAGCACATTCACCAGAAGCAGGGCACACTCTTGATGACACCAGTTGACCTCTTCTTGTTGACCCCTGATGACCTCCGGCTTCTGTTCCTCTTGTTGGAGAACCACTTCTTGACCTGCTCCTCCTTGACTCCTCCTCTCCTGGCCAGGTCCTGGATGACGTGAGAGGGTGGGTAGGGGTGATCTCGGTGACTGTAGTACCACTCCTCCATCAGCTGAACGGCCTTCTGGGACAGGGACGGTCTGCTACGGAGGTTGCTCTGGGTGGTGGTCTGTTGCTGTGGGGTGACGGTCTGAGTGTGTTGAGGTGTGGTGAGGTTGTCCTCCAGGAACTGAAGACTGCTCTCCACACGGTCCATGATGCGATGGTGGGTGATGTTGTAGTGTTGGTTGATGCTCTCTCTGATGTGGAGGGGCTGGTTGGAGTTCTGATGAAGGGCACAGTAGCGGTCGGTCTCCACCTGGGCACTCTGGTACTTGAAGAAGGACGACAGGTCGTTGATCTCCTGGGGATGGAAGGAACGGAGGGTCTTGAATCTCTGCAGAAGTTGCTGTTCACGGTCGGCTGGTGAAATCTCTGGTTGGACGGACTTGATGAGCACAGATGGAGTGGATGAGTCTGCTTCTGAGCGGAAAATGGACTTGAGAGCGGTGAAGATCTCTGTGGAGGAGATGGTGCTTTCACTGAAGATCTTCATTGGACTGGGTGGTGGAAGACACTGAAGAGCAAGGTGGAGGTCGGAGTGAAGGTCATGGGATTTCTCTGGTGTGGGATGGTCACTGAAGAGGGAGGAGAGGCACTCGTCGAATCTGGACTCCGCTTGACTGGTGTCCACGCTGGTGTTGACTGGGCTGGTAGGGGGTTGAGGGGTTGGTGGGGCGTCATCAAAGATGGTTGCCTTGATGATGTCCTCAAGAGTGGTGGTGAAGTTGATGGTGATGGCAGGAGAGGAAGAACGAGAAGCCATGATGGATCACTACACTGACACTGAAGAACACTAATGCACACTTTTGACACTAAAACACTACTCCACTAAGATTTCACTTAATATTTCACAAGAGCACCTTTTCACAAACACATTAATAGAGCACTTTGGTATCACACAACACACTTCTCACTAAGTGCACAATATGAACTTAAACACTTGATGAGGAATTTTATTGAAGGTAAACAATAGCACAACGATAGGTCAGATTGGCTCACAATGAGTGATTGATGCCCACCCTGCTTGCTGGGTCTTTATATAGACCTGGATTCTGATTAATTTCAGCTTGGGGTGCTAACAAAAAATATCATTGGCTGGTGGAAGTTGTAACTGTGCTATGATTGGTTAATTTGTCCAATCAATTAAGAAGCCAGTCAATGATTGGTGGATTGATCCCCGTAATTGGTCAGATAGGCCAGCTTTGGGGTGATCAGGGGGTAGCTTGGGTGTGGTCACCTTGTGTGTGAGGATCAAAGTGATAAGCTAATCTATGATGGGTCATAATTGATACACAATAGCTAACAGATCAAAGTGAAAAGCTTATTCAGCATAGATCATAATTGATACACAATTCTAAATGTACTAGATACACATCTAATTATAATAGCTATAAATTGATGCAGACAGAGAAAATGATCAGACTTAACAA
>WFKH01003881.1:2606545-2617314 GCA_016163765.1 Magallana hongkongensis | reverse complement strand
TGACTCACCCTGTACTTTCCCTGTTACCTGTCATGATTTCTGACTTAACCTGTACTTTCCCCGTTACATGTAAGATTTTCTGACTCACCCTGTACTTTCCCTGTTACCTGTCACAATTTCTGACTCACCCTGTTCTTTTTCTGCGGCCTGTTTCTGGTTGCTATACATTCGGTCATACAGAGCCACATCCTGGGTGTTCAGTGGTTGGTAAAGGTACCTCTCTCTGTCCATCAGAAAAACACAACAGTAATGTAGATGAATGCCTTTCTGTATTTTCTATTGTTAGTAATGAAAGGGCAAAACATAATCAGACATGAAAATCTTATATAAGAAAATCTGCAAAATTGCAAAGGTAAACAGCTATAATTTTAGTCAATATTAATTATAATCAGTATTGCAAAGTGTTACTGTAATTAGATCAAGACAATCTACCCTTTATATTCTATATGATCAATTCTCAATGAGTACCATTTTTTGCCATTGCTTCATGTTACGAGAATTATAACTGCATGGTACTTGGAGATATTTGATCTTAGTGATCGACACAAGTACAGTTATTAATCTGAGTAATTTCTACATTTACCTGTCTCTCCTACATAACCAACAGATCAGGAGGATGATAAGACACAACACAAACAATCCGACCAGAATTGGGATCTAGAGTTATAACATGAATAGAAATTTTATGCGTGTTATAAATCAAAATTTCATCAAATGAATGGGAAATTTCATGTGTTGGTTCATAATGTAAATTCATCCCTTTATAAACTGCATCCTCTAAACGTTAGGGTCCCGGAGTCCACTCGTGGTCAGTCACGGCCATGTCATGGACTCAGGGCCTCTAAAGTTGTGAGAATGTGCATTACACAGTTACATGCATGTACAATATTATATATTTATTATCAAGTTACGAAGTTTGGTTACACTCCATACTCAACATAAGTTATAAAAAAACTATAAACGGAATATTTCTTACATAAATATGGTTCTCCAAAAACTGAAAGAATTCTGACATATTAAATTACATGGCCTTCTTGTCGTCTGTACGTTCAAATCACATGATTCTCGAAGGCCAACATCTGAATACCGAACCCGAAAAAAAGAAAACACTCAAGAAATCAACGATTAATCATGATGGAACAAGCAAATCAAATTATCAGATAATGTTACTTCATTTATTTCAAATAAGTTAAATTAAGTCAAAATAAATCAAAAGTGTACGCATTACGATAAACAATCGGGTTCGGAAAACAAGTAATTTTTATCTATATTCGCTGCGTTCCTGTTTGTATCCTAGGAAAACATCATGGCCGCTATGGATGGGCAACAAGCTATGCGAGAAAATGAGTTTTCTCCTGTAGTAGAGGGAAATCTTGTTCACACTGGCGGAGAAACACATATTCTCAACTACGACACAAATGTTTTATCTCTAGATAATGTTCGAGTCCCTACAGAAATGACGGACGGTGCCGAAAATGAAATTGTCGAGTCTGAAGATGAAGAAGATGAAGATATTGAGGTAAAAACTTTCCTGTGTTGGACAGTCAGTGATTCTGATAGTTTTGATATGTTTCAGACAATGCATCACGCTGAAACTTTTGGAGCAAGTAAAACGTAAAAGATACTTTAGTCTGACTGTCCCAGGTTTCCATATAACTTTTTGTTGATTTTCTTAATAAATACAAGTGCATACCTGTCAATGGAGAGTATTCACAGGGATTTCTTATGGGATGAAATCTGATACCTTTTATCCATCCAGGTCGTTTGCAATGCAAAATCCCTGTATATATTTTATTTTTGGCTGTGTATTGAAACCTGAAGTGATAGAGGGGAATTTCAAAACAAAAATACTATAGTCTGTCCAAAGATATTTATGCCGGACATTTGGACGATTTTTAATAAAAATACACATAACTGTGATGGAAGTGCAATTGAAATCGATTGAAGGGAAAATTTCCAAGATATCTCCATTGACACATTATCGTTTGTCACTCGGAAAAATTCACAGAAATGAAAACTAATTTCTTACGGAGATTTATAATGGGGAATGTTTACATCTTTTCTCCATTCGGAAGTCACTCGGAATACCTCACACAATTTTTCAACGTTATCATCCGGGTAGCTTCATCTCTTTTGCAATGCAAAATCCCCGTTGACTTTTTATTTTTAGCCGTGTATTGAAACCTGACAAGCTAGAAGGGGCATTTTAAAGGTGAAATCTTGGGATTTTTTTAATACTTTTGAATGAACATCGTTTGAACCCAGAGGTATTTACAAATATAGAACAATTTGAGAAAATGCGTGGCATAAATATCTTGGGACAGACTATAGACTTTCTGCTTCTAGTGAATGAATATAGTTAAGACACAAAGGTATTTATACTTATCGAAATATTAAGCAGAAAGTGATGGATGCATAATCTTCGAACAGAGTAAAGATACAAACCTACAACAGACCTCCCCTGTCAGTGATGTTTTTTTTTTATTTTTTGTAATAGACCTTCTACTTCTACATTGGTACTTGTAAGAGGTGTCCGACCCATCACACAAGTTGTGGTTTGACGTCAGACAAAAAGTGCACTTTAAAATAAATACCTCACACACCCTCAACTCTGAATCAGAAATTTTGTTATATTAGTTTACAAAAAAAAATATATAAAACTTAAAAACTGAAATAATGTGTTCATAATAATTGATCATTGGTTACAGCTTTCTCCTGGCGGAATTCTGGATGAGGAAACCATTGGAAGAAATTTATCAAATCTAGGAAGATCAGCTGATGGCTCACAACAAGTTTTCCTTCATGTCCAAATTGCGGTAGGTAACTAGAAATTAATTGTTAATGGGTTTCGGTATCATATAATATAATATGTGCTTCGCTGTTTCAAAGTTTTATAATCTTAGTATCATAGACTGCTTCTTCTTGTAAATCCATGAATAATCATAAATTATTTAAATTGTAGCACAATTAAATCAATATCATTAAGATAAAATCATTTTAATACATGCGTAAACTTATTTCTTTTATCTCGATTTTTCTGTGTTTAATTTATTTTTTGCAATAATTCATTGTTATTGTAAATACCTAAATGCATGGAGAAATTAATTATGGACATTGTATGGACTATGGATCCTCTTTTACATCAATATGAATTTTTTACTAAAATTGTTGTTAAATAATTTAATGTATTATTTGTTATAGGGTTTCAGCTTAAAAGATATTACAGCATTATCAAACTTTGTACATCTGCAGAAAGTTGAATTACCATACAATGAACTAACAGGTAATTATCTGATTGCTCATTATCTTTTTAGAGATGAATTAAATCAAACACCTGAACTTAATCATGGAAAAATATAAGTTTTAATGACATTTGTTTTTTTGTGTTTTTTTTTCAGATTTATCTCCCCTTAGTTCCTTACAATACATGCTTATTCTGGATGTGTCTCACAACAAGCTGACAACACTCCTGGATTTTACGCCGCCCAAGAATCTAAAGGAGGCCAACTTTGGTTACAATGAGATAGAGGAGATGAGGGATCTGTCTGCCTATCACTATCTCACTGTCCTTAATCTGGATCGTATCCTTTACACCCAGAATACACGTTATAAGTTATCTATGAGTTGTAAAATAAATTATTGTCATATCCCTTGTTTATAATAAACATGTATCAGGGAAAATTCATTTAAACTCTGCATTACAGGTGAATTAGATTATCCTTAATCACTTCTTCCAGACAATAAAATTTCCAAAATCACTGGCCTGGAGAAATGCACTCGTCTACAGGACCTCAGTCTGGCACACAACAAAGTCGAGAGGATACACGGCCTGGAGAATCTGCCGTTACAGAGCCTCAACTTGGTTGGTTGGATTGTGTATAGAAAAGATTAGAAAAATGATACAATTATACCATATATATTAAATAATTCATGGTGAAGCTGTGTTTATTGGTCTATCAATGACATAATATTTACTGCATTATACCGGTAATTCTCCCAACAGTGTCACAATCACATCAAAAAGATAGAAAACTTGGAAACACTTCGTCTGTTGAGGGTAAGTAACATTTCAGTCAAGAATCAGCATTGCATGTCTTAATACTTATAGAGCAGCTTTTGGGCTCAACAGGTTTCTTTGAAAGTTATCAAGATATGTTGTTCTTTGCTTTTCATTCTAGAGTATAAACCTGGCGGGTAATAACATCCGGAGCTTAGCCGGCCTGGAGGATCATCCTCTGCTGGAGAATGTGGACCTGGAAGACAATGAGGTAGGTCAATGGAGCTTTATATCAATCATAATTACAGGTAGATTCTTTTAACAGGTTCTACAGTTGTTTAAACTCAAAAATTTAACATACTGTGAAATCATTAGAACTCATGGTGGATCAAGTTTATTAAATTTTTGGGGTTCCCTTAACATTAACAATAAATTATGAAACATAGTTTAAATTTATATATCATACAAGTAAAAGTACAAATTATTTCTCCATGAACCTTTGATGATTCACAAAATTGGAATCTAAATGATTCTGTAATACATGTATATCATTTTGAAGTAGACATCTGATTAAGACTTCCACTGTCCTTTCAGGTGATTGACATTTCTGAGATGAAATACATCAAGGAGTCGCAGATGCTGCGTCAGGTGAATCTGTTACGGAACCCCATACAGGAGCTTCCTGACTACCGCTTGTCCATTCTGTTCCGCATGCCCAGTCTCACGGAGCTTGACAGACACAGAGTGGAGGTAGAAGAAAAGGTCGGTAAAAGGTCAACTGTATTTCGTTGTAATTTTGAAGAAAATAGTTAAATAACAGGTTAACTTTAGTTTTATGTGAAAGTCATTTAAGGATTTTCTATGTTTGTATACTTTATGATTATTTCTTGGAAGCGGGGCTAATTCGCACTCATTTATGTGTTTCATATACAAAATTGTATTTTTTTATCTGCTAGTAAACAAGACAAAGTAAGAGTTCAAAAGGGATAAACTTTATAATGTAGCAGCTGAAGGGAGTTTTATCTGAATGGCTCAGTAATCACAGGTTTCCTTTAAATAAAGATCTAGAATCCATTTGTTTTCATTTCCAGGTGGCAGCAGTAAATATGTTTAACCCTCCAGCAGAAATCGTTGCAGCCCGAGATCACATCATGCATGTAGTTTACTCCTTTCTTCAGCCCAGTCGAATATTGGATAAGTAAGTAAATATAGTAATTTAGTTCATTATGGCCTCTTAATAAATCATCAACAGTTCATCTAAGACCAAATTATTTGTACGTTACTACCTGACATAATATGGTAATGCGTACATTGGTTCAGAATATCATACTGTACGAGGGTTGTCCCAAAATAGCGTAGACAGAACACATAACTTAAAATCTGTCCACTGCAATTTCATTAGACTTCTATGTTTTCTTCAATGACCCTTTGGCAAACGATACTAAAAAATTCAAATCTATACTTTATTAATTTATTAAGAAAATGAATAATTAGTAACAACGAGTTTTGTCATGCAGCGCAATATGCGGCGTCGAAAATTTCCTGTCTTTACGTTGTTGCTAAACCCTCCAAATCGTTTACGATCACAAAATTTTATTAGTTACCGCTGCTCCGCCTTAAGCGCTGACGTTGTCATTTACTTACGATGTAACACTTCAACTTGTCACAAAACGCGCTATAAAATCTTCAACAGTTTTGCTAAAGGCAAAACATTTTCAGGGTATAGAGTAGAATTGTTAACAAATTTGAATGTAATTTTTATTTGAGTTTTTTCACTCGAAAAGTACTTTTCCTCGCAATTTTTATTTCATTATGTTGATTTTAACTTTTCCTTTTTAACATTGCGCCGCATGTCGAATTTATGATCTAGCATGCTTTCATTTCACCAATTTAATCTCAAAAAATATTTGATTTCAAAACATAATTTGAACTCAAATTACTTGAACCCTTTGTGGCACAAGTTTCATCTTCCTTTGTCTTCGATTAATTGAATAATGCCACTTGTCAACGCTATTTTGGGACAACCCTCGTATATCATTCTGAGAAAAGGAAAGATTATCACACCTATACAAATACTGTATACATGAAAATATTCGCCCCCATTTTATTTTTGCCCCTTTGACCCTCGTCAGTGGGCGAATTTAAGACTGAGCGAATTCAGATGTCTCAAATGACTTCTTAATTCTCTTTTAATGCAGTTGTATCTGGACTATTTCAAAACGGAGCCAAACTGTTTGCAAGTGTACAAGAACGAAAATCACACTAGGCAAAAATAACCCTGTATAAAATATATTTGATACCTTAAAACAAGATTCAGTGTACATTATTGGGGTTTTTTTCAGCACACTGCCCAGTATGGAGACTCCCTACCCCATGCTAGTGTTGGTGGGTCCCCAGGGGTCAGGGAAAAAGGACCTCGCTTTAAAATTAGTGGAGGAGTTCTCGGATTACTTTGGCTATTGGTGAGTGAATTATTGCTTGATGTTTAAGAAATAACTGTTGAATTTAATTTGATTATCATGCATGGTTTTCTGGGCTAAAGTAAACAACCCATTACGGAAAAATTTGCAATCTGGCCAAGTTGATTATCTAGTCAAACTTCATTATCTTGAACTAGATGGGACTGTTTAAAAACTTCGAGATATCTGAGTATTCAAGATTTTGAGGGTAAAATACTAAAAAAAAATCACTTCAACATATTAATTGTATTTGAGATATCAGTGTATGAGATATCGATGTTCAACTGTAGTTTGTTTGCAATTAAAATGAATTTATGACTTGTTGAATCATTATTTGAATAACTTACCAAGCTGTTTAAATTTTGATGTGGTATAGTTACATTTTAATAATTAAAAATATAAATCAACAAATGTAGAGTCAACTTCAACAAAGTAGTTGTAGTGTTTTATCTATTGTCTGTGTTGTTGTACAGTGTCTAAGCTGTTATTTTGAGTATTTCGTCTGTGTTGATGTACAGTGTAACTCACACCACGAGGAAACCCCACAAGGAAGAGACCCCGGGCAAGGACTACCACTTTGTAGATCTGGAGAAATTTGAGTTCGACATCAGATGGGTATGTATATACAGTAAGATAAACTACACTTTCTATGTCTATCTTTTTGTCCTCATTTTTACAAGACAAGAATTTTTTTAATTTTAGAAAACTTTGCAAACTGTCAAATTGAATTTTAAACAATTCTAGATTTTTGCATAATGGAAACTTTTGTTAAGGGTCCTCCACACACCTGGGAAAAGTTCTGCATACAAGCCCATTCTTCTAAATTACTTAAAGATATGGATTTTTAGCATGTGCTCGAATTGAAAATGACAGGGAAAAATTCAATTTTGGGGGGAAAAATCAACTTTTTAAAATTTTACCGCTATTCATGAAAATAAAAGTCCCTGCGGTATTCGAACTCGGGACCTGCGAGTCGGTAGGTCGAAGCTACACCCATTGCGCCACAGATAGACACCAAAATTTGGTGATTTAAACTGTTTCACAATGCGTTAAAATCGCCATGTTGTGACGTACTGTCATAAAACGTAGAAGTCACGGGGTGTCGAGGATCCTTAAGTTGCTTATCATATGTATGCTATTACAGGTATCAAATTTTAAATTCTTACTTACCCGGTATGCAAAGATCATCACCTTGCCAACATATTAAGTAGAAAATGTACCAATTATTGCTATACTTGTAAACTGTGTAACTATGGATGTGTCTGTTGCTGATTCTCTGATAAAGACCCTGGTTGTGTTTTGTAACACAGGGCCAGTTCATCCAGACCCACCAGTACCACGGTCACTGGTACGGACTACAGATGCAGTCCATAGAAGACATCGCCCGGGAGGGACTGGCCTGTGTGGTCCACATGGAACTGGAGGTAATGGACATACTGTATACGGGGTTTCTTTCGCCCGGTGTTACATGTATTTTTGTCCTTATACATTTGTAAATGGTTTTGTCCTGTCATAAATTTGCTCAGACTTAGTTGTGTTAAGGAGAGATAGCTGTTTGTTTCAATTCTCCCAGTCTTAAATTTGCCCATTGAACACTGGCAAAGGGGCAAAAAAAAACCGGGTGAATATTTCCCTGTATACAGTAGTGATATTAATATGTTTGCAAAAGAACTAGAGACAACATTCATAGTGACAGTGAATCAATGTTGTAAATGTAATAAAGTGAAACATGGTTACAGCAAACATGCTTATAACAAATTCATGTTAACAGCAAAGTCAGTTTTATTCTCAATGTTTTAAAACTGTATTAGGAACTGAGGGGATTTATTAAAAAAATTATAGGTTCTTGCTACAGCATAACATTTTGTTATCTTCAAATCAACATAGCAGAATATTGAGTCTTATTTTGATAAATTTCATTTCCAGGGAGTCCTGACGCTGAAGAACACGTATTTTGAGCCTCGGTACGTCCTGATCATGCCACTGAGTCCTGAGTGTCATGAGAAGCGTCTCAGAGAGCGAGCCTTGTACACCGAGTCCCAGATCGAGGACAATCTCGAGCGAGCCGAGATGTACCAGGACTATAACAGAGACCATCCCGGCTTCTTTGACATGATGATCAACAGTGGTAAGTCAGGTCTCGAGATTTAACTGCTTCAGATAGTGATGTTATATACAGCAGTCTTCACAAAAACTTTGTCAGAAGGACCTGTCCAGCAGAAATCTAAATTTAGATTATCTGACAGCTTCAGCAGTATATGCACAGGCAAAGTGGTTCAAATCATTTTCATCTAAAATAATTTCCATCACAACAGAGCAAACAGGCTAGACAAAATATTCCTAGTTCCTGCACATCTTTATGAAATGGTGATAAATATTTTCTTGCATATAAAGAATGATGTTTTGTTTCCTACATCAGATGACATCGAGGAGTCCTACAAACATTTGAGGCGTCTGGTCATGGATTACCTTGGCATCAGTATTCCCTCGTTTGAGTCGGAGGCCGGTGACGTCATGGAGACAAAGGACACAGAGAACGCTCCCACAGGGACACAGCTAGGCACACGAACCTGGTCACGACCAAGTATCCCTGACAGCATGTCACAACAGTACACCCGTGGGAAGACCACACAGTCCCCCAGCCTGTCAGGGAGGGGCATACTGGTAAGTCAAGAAAACCATCCAATCAGAGAGGGCATACTGGTAAGTCAAGAAAACTGCCATATCAGAGAGGGGCATACTGGTAAGTCAAGAAAACCATCCAATCAGAGAGGGGTATACTGGTAAGTCAAGAAAACCGCCCAGTCAGAAAGGGGTATACTGGTTAGTTAAAAAAACCATCTAATCAGAGAGGGGCATACTTTAAGTCAAGAAAACCACTCAGTCATGGAGGGTTATACTTGTAAGCCAAGAAAACCACCCAATCCTCAAGGCCCTCTAAGAGGTGCAAACTGGTAAGTCCTTAAATAAGTGTTGGAGGAGGGGCATACCAATCGCTATCTCTGGGAAGCAATATGATCAGTGGGAAAATAACAAATTATTATTAAAGGCATTGAGCAATTTCTTTTTCATTTTGACTTTATTTTCATCATATACAGTATAGTTCTGTTTTATAAAACTGTGTTTAAATAAAGCTTAAATAAAGCTTTGTGTTTTGTAGGAGGCAATGTCATTGAAGCGTCGACACAGTGCGGCAAAGGCGTCCGTCGCCGGCTACATCCCACCTTTGTTTGAACAGATCACATCACAGTAAGTCAAGCTACAGACAGAAACGTCAAGTAAACTAAATACAGATCACATCACAGTAAGTCAAACTACAGACAGATCACATCACAGTAAGTCAAACTACAGACAGAAACATCAAGTAAACTACAGACAGATCACATCACAGTTAGTCAAGCTACAGACAGAAACGTCAAGTAAACTAAATACGGATCACTTAAAACTTTGAGATATCCGTGTATTTGAGATATAGAGGATAAAATACTTAAAAAATAAGTGGTTTGGACTTGCAAATCACTTCGAAATATCCATTGTATTCGAGATAACAGTGTTCGAGATATTGAGGTTCAACTGTATTACATTTGATGATCCAAGATATATAATTTACAAGGATCAAGATATCACATTTTGTAATAGAGATCATGATATCCCATTTACTGATAAAGTTAATAAATTTTATGATCAAGATCATATTTTGTGATCAAGATATCACATTGTATGACTAAGAAATCATAAATTATGATCAATAAATCACACTTCTTAATCAAGATATCACATTTTTAGCTCACCTGAACCGAAGGTTCAAGTGAGCTTTTCTGATCACCTGTTGTCCAGCGTCCGTCCGTCCGTCTGTAAACTTTTCACATTTTTGACTTCTTCTCTAAAACTACTGGGCCAAATTTAACAAAACTTAGTACAAAGCATCCTTATGAGAAGGGAATTTAAAATTGTTAAAATAAAGGGCTAAACCCTTTTTAAAAGGGAGATAATTGCGAAACAGTGAGTGTAGAATGTGTGTCTTTAAAAATCTTCTTCTCAAGAACCACCGCATCAGAAATGCCAATATTTACACAATAGCTTGTATATATAGTTAAGATTCTAAATTGTAAAAATCATGAACCCCGGACCAAAACTGGGGCCCCAGACGGGGTTCAAAGTTTAACATAGAAATAAATAGGAAAAATGTTTAAAAATCTTCTTCTCAAGAACCACTGCACCAAAAATGCCAATATTTACTTAAAAGCTTGTATATATAGTGAAAAGTCTAAATTGTAAAAATCATGTCCCTCGGACCAAAATGGGGCCCCAGG